>JAWWMK010002115.1:0-34445 GCA_035047105.1 Galeopsomyia nigrocyanea
TGCGTGCCTCTAATATGAAAATTCGGACAAACGGTGCCGAATTATGGCAGTTTTTTTGTGGAATTGCTCATATACATAGTTTTCATCAAATATTCAATTCGAAATATGCACACACGAAGCCATAGCTAATTAACGTATTAATTTTGTATGATCAAAGCCAATGTACATGAGGTTCAATCACTGCTGGTCTCCTCCCTCGGTGGTAGGAAAATTGAGGAATTCAATAGAGAAATTCCATAGGTATAGGTAGCTCATATATGGTAGACGAGCTGCTGCTATATGGCCTTTAGCTGCAAGTCGTGCGTGTGCCTCGGCTTTCGCAAGCTCGGATCAATTTCGGGCAAAGATGTGATTGAACGGAGAGAGGATCAAAGCGCCTTGCAAGCCCTTTTGCTCGATTATGAGATGACATACGCGTCACTGAAATTTACGTTTAAATTAGTTTTAGGCTTTATTTTCTATCTCTATCGGTGTGAACTGAAAAAAAAGTGTTTCTTGCAGTTTCGTATTTGTAGTTAGAAAAGTCTGTGAGGTATTGTGTGATAAAATCATACCATAAATACACAGAATAGTTAAAGCAAAGCAAGTGGTGGTTAAACCTCATGCGAGGGATACAGGCAGTGCAGGCAACAAGTTGAAATTCAATGAACAAGTTTGTTCGGCTGTGTTTGCCTTGAATTTCGGGGGCCTCGCACACGATGCTTATAACTCGAAATTTTTGTCTCGCTATAAAATGTTGAAATGCTTGCTGATTTTATGCTATTTATTCTAGTTATTTAAAAATCAATAAATGACGAAAAGAAAAATATGATAATGAAAAAAAAAGAAGATGTGCACGCGGGATGCGTTACACATTCCACAAGCCGAGCGAAGGCGGAAGTGACGCGGAAAAACGGCGGAATGAAAAACAGGCGACATTTGTCTAAACTCGTGCAGTCGCGTGCTTCCCCGCCGAATTTATAACCGCTACGTGCATGGACTCGAGCGCGAGTGCAAAGTAGTCAAAAAGCTTTCGCGGCGCTGATTTATCCGTGAATGTAGCGTAGCCCGAGAGAAGCCTCTTCCTTCTCTCTCTCTCTCTCTCTCCTACTTTCTTTCTTTTTTTCTTTATATCTGGACGTGCACTACCCTATACGCCCCAAGTGATTTTATTTTCGTGAGCCTCGAATATTAATTTTCTGAATTTTCTTTTTCTCGTGCTTCTGTGGATTTACTTTTATGCTAGTTTATTTGATGGATTTCATCGCGAAATAAAGTCGATTGACTGTTGCAATGAAAAATCCTGTTTGGAGAAATGTATAAATTAAAAATATAAAAAAGTAAAAATTTGTACAGCTTGATTAATGAACTTCCATCATAAAAGCCGTAATGCGCGTTGATTGATGATATAATCGTTCGTCTCATAATTATTTGACATGTGAATTGTGAATGATAAAAGAGATAACAGACAGTACGATGGAGCAAAATTTGCGAGGCTTGAGTAATTGGTTGCAAATGTTAATTCTTGGAATTATGCTGTTCAATCAAATACTTTGAAATTAGAGTGAATTTCGTGATTACAGTAACTGTCAATTTGCCATAATACCATTTATGATCGTTTGGTAATGCCGAATCACTTTATGCGAAGTGCAGCGTATGATTTAAATATAGTGTAGGCATTCGTGATTAAAAGTAAAATATTTCAGGTGTAATTCACTTTACAAATGCGATGTGCAGCGAATGATTTAAATACAGTTGAGGCATTCGGGATTAAAAGTAAAATATTTCAGGTGTAATTCACTTTACAAATAGAATTTCAATTAGATTTTGCCCAAAATAATTCCTTCATACTATAATTTTTTAATAAAAAAAATTCACGCTATTAATACAATTTTTAGCGTTTTATGTATGACAAAAGAAATCTTCAATTTCCATAGAATTGAAGAGAAGTTGAATTCTTCGAAACGAAATGAAATTATACGAAAAAAAAGGAAAAATAATCAATCACATTATACATATGAAATATAAAATTTTTTAATTCAGTTTCACGTACGAATTCAAATATAACATAAAAGCGAAGTGAATAAAATGTCATAAAAGCTGTAGATTCCGTAGCAGTTTCCCTAATAAATGAATGATAGAAAACGAACATCTGACAAAAATATCATGAAGGAGAAGAACGAGCAAAGGGAGGTAGTAGAAAAAGCGAAGTAATTATAGTTTAGCAGTGTTTTGGTTCAAATCGAGTCACAATCGGTTTCCAACAGAGAACGTGATTTAGATTTCCCTCTCTTGCACCTTACTACGTTAGTATAAATTTTCATTTCTTTCCGTATCTAATAAAAAAAAAACAGTAAAATTAAGCAGTACTTCGCCACCGCATCATTGCCGCAACAACGAGGAGTGTTCCAAGTGAAACTTCAAATTCCAGGCGACGCAAGTTCGCTCGGAAAAACTTTGGCGAAAGTCGTATACGCTCGCGCGAAGTATATTTCGACTGCAATACGTGTCACCCGGTTAAATATTGCCGTGTTCGGCAAAGTTTGGCTTTTGGAGTCCTCGCAACTTAGCCAATTTTGGTTTGAATGGCAAGTTGTTGGACAGGTCGCGCACTTGCAGCCGCGTATGTAAATCTCGAATTGGATAAATGACAGAGATCGAGTGGCTTTGTTTTCGTATACACTTTTTCAACTGCGTTTCTCAGATATAATCTCGAAACAAGAAAAAAAAAGCAAACGAGATTCGATATCGGTTTGATGATACGTAGTGCGTAGACTTGAATAAACCGAGCGATAGTGCGTTGTTATATTCGAAGTCTAACGGAGTGGACAAAGGAAAACATAAACATCATCTTACCGCGAATAGTACGCCTCGTCTCTACGTTGCGTTAAGCCAGCCGTTAACGAAGCGAAGCTCTGATAATACGAGCGATAAATAAACTCAAACAGCAACAACAACAATGAGCTTAAGCTTTTTCGGAGCAGTAGCAGCAGCAGCAGCAGCAACATCAAAGTTTGCACATTGTTATGTGTGCGAGCGCGCGTGTGTGTGTGTATGTCGATAGAAATAATCCCCAGAAATGAGGTGGGATTTATTTTACGATGTACATCGTGCTCTATTCTCGGCTATGGAATTCGTTGAAATATTCATGCATTACTGCCAGAGAGAATCCTTTGATGAAATAGTTCCGAATTTCGTACAGATACGTATATTCGCCAAAACGCGCATCAAATGCCAACGATATTCGGGCGCATGCTGAAACTGCGAGCAATATAGTTTGGGGGGAAAAAAGTCAAACAGTTCTCGCTGCATTAATTGATTTCGCAAAATTCAAATAACCGAATATACAGTCTTCCGCGCAAAAACAGACGGAGCGGCAGTATTTATTGGCTTGGTCACTGGCTAAAAGTAATTTACGCTTTGAATATGCTAAAACTCCTCTCATAAATATGGGGCGACGCGCGTGCTTTCTTTCTTCCTTTTATTTTCCTTTTCTTTTCTTTTTTCTTTTTTTTTTTTTTTTGCTACCGCCAACTCGCCAGAGATAACGAATTTTACAAACTAAAGTTGCGACAGCAACACTGGATTGCTATTTATTTGCCTCTTTTCATCATATTTGCACTCCCGGTCACGTAGTTGTTTGATTTTTCGTGTTTGTTTTTTTTTTTCGATTTTTCAACGTGGTATAAAACTTCGTACGAACGTTTGGTATTTCGAGTCCGTTGTAACTAGAAGACTGATGCGCGGTGTGATTTTATTTTTGAAACGTGTCCAGATACCCAAGAACTTTTTTACGTATGAAATATTTAAAATAATATTAAATTTATAACAAAAAGTTACAAGTTTTTTTATTCTAAAAAAAATCGTTTAAAAAACAACTCGTAAGTAAAAAATCAAAGTTCGTTGCGAAATAGTGCAAACTAAAGTGAAGAAACTCGCGTAAAAATTAAAATGTTCGGACGGATAAGTCGAGTGGTGCGATTTTCGCTGCTCGACTGTTAACATTTTATTTCAGAGAGTAGCGCAAATTTCGCCCCAAGGAATTTGAACTGACGCCAAGTTTCCAACCCATGCGTGCATTACAATCCGCGCTGATTTGTTGCTTTCCACTATCTAGTCAAATGTATTCTGATGTTTTTTTTCTTCACTTTCCCTATGATGTTGCGAACGCAGTCAAAGTGTATGGAAAAAAAAATTAATAAGATTCGACTACAAACCCCTTTTTTGGAAATCTTTTGCATTTCACTTCTTTTTTTCTCCTTTTCATAAAACAGACGTGCCAATTAGCGCTGACTCTTCGAGCATGATAAATTCAAGAGCAATCTGGCGGAAAGTTTAACATGCAGATTGAAGTTTGTAAATGTTGCAGACGAGGTTAACTTGAATAGTTAAATTTATAACCGCTCGAATTTTCCTCTGTGTTATCCATCCGTAAGCTTCAGCTCATCCAAATACAATCGTAGACTCGAATAATGAAAAATGCATTCCAGTCTTGGCACTTTTCTCTTGAGCTTCATCTAAAATTCATAAAAACTCAATTAGATTTTTCCAATTCACATCTAAAAATTCTACTCACCCATGACTTTTGACCATACTCCTTGCTCTACTCGTCAGCTTCATCCTGCGTGGCCTGTTCGCAAACGAGAGGCGCGTAATTCCTCGGGGTGCGAAACTCAATCTCAAGGCTATTCTTCATCTCCTCGGTGTTGAGTATTTGCCTGGATGCACGCATAAGAAACATCTCCTCGTTGGGTTGCTTCGCCGGTGGCGCTTTGTTCGGTATAACGTTCACCTTGGTGCAGCCGGGGCAGCACTTGTTGCCTGCATAACGCCCAAAATTGCCAGGTGAGCTTTTAGCTGCGATGATTAATTTAAGCTGGCGGATGGGCGCGGACGCTTGCCAACAAGCTATCTTTTGCGCTTTGAATAAGTAAAATTTAATGAGTAAGGTTTCGTTTAAAAGCGCGGTTTTCCTCTTTTAAAAGGAAATATTTCAACGAAACGAGTATTTATTTTTCCTAGTGTGTTGTTATTATTTGGTAGATAATTCAAATGTTAGCCAGAAAATATTAATGTGTTCAAAAATTACCATCATCACTAACATTCAAAACGCCTAAATTTTATAATAAAACGGTGCACGCTATCACAAAGTGCAATAAATTATGATCGATGTGTTATAACGACGTATAAAAAAGTATGAACGTACCGTTACACGACGAATTTCCGTTTGCAACAATAAAAAGTTACCTTGCGCGTCCTCGCAGTCAGCCGCTAAACTCGGTGACTCGGGTCCATCGGGCGGATAGACGTTTTGTATACGACCAATGTTCTTGGCCACTCTCACGGTAAGCACGTTCTTGCCTACCTCGTGACTGATCTCATCGTACGGTGGACGAGGTTCGGCAGGCGGGCAACACGGCTGACATCCTGACATGGCTTTTTGCTTTTTTTTTTGTTCGTGAATTTCTACTACCGGTCGATTACTCGATACTTCAATGTAGCTATGTCAAAGTTCGTTTCCTTTTTTAAGTTATTTTTTGTAATTTTTTACTAGTTCAAATTTGCCAGATTAAATTTAGAGGTTACTGTCGAAACTGATTTGATTATGTTGTTATATGAAGTCAGTCAATCGTCTTTCTTAAAAAAAAAAGAATAGAACGAAACAGTTTTAGTTCGATCCTTTGGTAGATATTTGTAAAGTTGAAATATTAAAAATAAAAATAAAAACTATTTCTAAGAGTAGAACGAATCAAGACGACGATGTTGACTGTTGCAATGCACGACCGCGACTGTCCATCAACATACTATAGCAGACTTAGATCGTACGACAGCCGAGTGTATATCCGTCGTCTCTTCTAAGGCCACGTACGTCTTGTCGCCGCTTCGAAAAAAAAATCGAATCCTCATGTCAAAGACCCGACTGTAATGTCAAAGACCCGAGGACTATAAGAAATCGCGTGCATGTCCACGCGATGTCTCGTTTGTCTCGAAATACACAGTAAATTGTCGTACGATACGAGTTCTCTTACCTCTGCGTGCGGCGGTCGTTGTTCCGTAGGCCACGTATCGTCTAGGAAGTTGCGAAAATGATTGCAGAAGTTCATAGAGTATCACGTGTCTCGATTTTTGCTCGAACGAACAAAGACCACGTCGAGTCTCGTTCGTTTCCTCTTCGTCGATGGATACACTGTAATTTCAGATAAACGTTTAGCTTTGCCTATGCGGAATGGTCTTCCGTAGGCCACGTATCGTCTACGAAGTTCCGAAGATAATCGCATGTAAAAGAGAAGCTCGTAGAGCATCGCGTGTCTCGATTTCTGATCGGACGACCGAAGACCACGTCAGTGCAATTGTCGACAGAACTTTTGTTTTTGCTTACGAGAAATGGTCGTTCCGTAGGCCACGTATCGTCTAGTAAGTTGCGAAGATGATTGCTGTTAGAGAAGTTTGCCGCGAGCATCGCGTGTCTCGATCTCCGATCGGACCACCGAAGGCCACGTCGAGTCTCGTTCGTTTGCCTGTGTCCGATGGATACACTGTAATTAACGATAAACGTTTTGCTGTTGTCTATGTGCAACGGTCTTCCGTAGGCCACGTATCGTCTACCAAGTTTCGAAGATGATTACATGTAAGAGCGAGCGAGAGCGAAGTTCATTGAGCATCGCGTGTCTCGATGTCTGCTCGGCCGATCGGAGACCACGTCGGATTCCGTTTGTTTCGAACTATCGCTGGCTATACCGCAATTGTTATAGAAGTTTGTCCCTTACCTTCGAGAGAAAGCACGCGAAGCTTGTTGAGTTTTGAAGATGCTTGCTAGAGCCGTCTATAGACCCCTGCCTCTTTAGATTTTTAGCCGGATGAAAGTTTGTAGTCTTTAGAGTTTCTAGTTGAAATTTTAGATTTTTAAATGGTTGGTCGGCAACCTTTTTCGTTCCTATGTTGCGTATATTCATTCGAAAGCGCGTCTCATCTGCTTTGCGTTTACTGAGTCTAATATCGTGGGATCAGGAATTTTTAAGTATTTTTAAACCTTCCAAAACTATACACTGTAAACTTAGAAAAATACGAATAAATTGTTGTTTTATTCTCATCGTAATATAGAGTGCGAGAGTCAAAAAATTGCTACTGTTGGTGACATAGACAGTGAGATGTACAGTTTTGTGAAATGAATGATATGTCAGTTAAACTCGTTGGTAAAACGAGAAATCACCGTAAAAATTGTTCTTTTTTAAAATTTTTTATTTCACCAGTACTCGTCTTATGCTAATTCTTGAATTGCTACCTCACGTATCTCTTTCAGTAGAGGTAGTTTGACTATTAAATTTGTGGATTTTCTGACCATGTAGGATCTAATAGAATCAGGCTATTTTATTAATTTTTGGTTCTCCTTGAATTTATTATCGAAAAACTATTTGAAACACGGTGTTTATGCTTAAATATATTGAAAAATGGGGATGTAACACTGATAACAAATATTATAGCTGTGAAATACAATGAGAATATACGTTTTGTGGGGTACAACAAGGTATCATACTAAAAAAAATGTAGCGATTGCTATAAACGAAAACTTCATTGACCATTGTGAAGCATACCTGTCTTGCGACTGAAAAAATCCATGTTGATCATGAAATGTATCATACAAACATCCGAAACTCGAATCATATCATCAGCCATTCGCAGTAGTCGTTCGTCGTTAGGTGTATTATCTTTTTTTTCTTCTTTTTTGGAATTTGATATTCCAATAATCTAGTTGATGCAAATGATACCACTCAAGTTCGAAGTTTGACAATCACAGTTGATGTATATACTCTCCATATTAAGTAGATAGAAACAAATCATGCGACAGGTGACTTGGGCCTCCATGTTTTAGTAAAACAGTTGCTCAAAATACTATCAATTCCAATAAAGATTGGCTCCACATAACAAATGCTTTATACAGTACGTGGACTAATATATTGATATCGCAGCGTAGTTTTCTACCACCAAGGGCTGAATCACGACTGCGAAGAAAAAGCACGTCTGACCGAACGAAGTGTCCAGTGCGCAGGTCCGAGAAATGGAGCTACCTATTTGCTAGCTAGAATTACCTTTGATGCATACTCATAAAATATAATTCTAGTTATTTTTCTAAGTAATCATCCAGTAAATTTCGCTCTTTGGTCAGAACACTGTTAGCTGTCGTCGAGTTCACTTCGCCAAAAGCAAGTTTGTGGCACATGTCCTTTGCGTAGTTTCTCTATATATCCTTCAATCTATTAGATTGATCGGTGGTGTTGATTCTTTTAGTAGATGTGACAATGGTGAAGGTTGCGAAGCCGGATTCGCAATTGATATTCGATCAGATGTGCCAAGTTTACGTGCGCGTATTCAGATTTATCACAGTGCTGCCGTTTGAAGGACGCGACTTCAGTTTCATCTACACACGGCTTCTCACTTGTTACATGATATGTTCCTCTATGGTCCATTGGTCTATGTTCACCTTCTACTGCTTCACTGCGGTATTTATCGCTTTCATGTCTATATAAAACATTTCCATCCAGGAAAAAATATGTTTTTATTAATTTCATCGTAAAGTAATTTGTCTTACCTACCGAAAGATAAAATACGTTTGTTCAAAAATTTTTGTTAAAATGGATATAAAGCTGAAAAATATTATTGTCGATACCGGTCGCAGAGCTCGCTGAAATTGGATGACATATGCACAATGTCGGCGGTGATCGGCCTGAACTATCGTTACTACATGATGCTCTACAGGCGGGAGGCATACACGTCGCTATTCAATGAGTGTCGAGCCTTGTGGAACTTCTGCACAGAGGAAGGCCAACAGACAGTTATGTATTACGAGAACAAGATCTATCGCGCTTGTCAGATTTTCTTCTTCAGCTGCCTCTTTATAAATGTGATGTATCCAGTGGACGCGCTTATGACGCGACTACCTCCGCTCGAAGAGAACGGCACCGAGCGCAGGATTATGCCATTCAAGTATTAATTGTCTCTCTTGACTCCACTATGTTCATAATATTTTTTTTTTTCACGTGAACGAAATCTCACAGCAATCAAATTTTGTCGCAGTTGGTTTGGCGAGAACACGGAAAATAAAGGGCTGGGCTATTGGCCGAATTTCTGTATACAAATAATTATTAACCAGCTCGCAATATTTCACGCGGTATTTTGTGATGCAGCAATACCACTTCTGATGATGATTAGCAGTGGTTACTTTAGACATTTGCGTGATCGCCTATTTGCCTCCCATGAAAATCCAAAACTAAGTGGACGTGAATTAGTACGCTGCATTGTTTTTCATCAAAGGCTGCTTACGTATGTTTTTTTCTAAATTGCTAAAACAGATAAAGCATATGTATTTAAAAACTGAAATTTTGATGAAAACTGATAATATGATATGACGAATGAATATTTCTGACTAATTAGTAATATACAAATATTTGTAACTATCAACTATGTCATAAAGGTTTTGCGTGGAAATAACCAAATTTGCTAATGTAATGTTTTTAACATATTACTTGAGTACTGGCTACAATATATCGCTCATCCTCTTCAAATTAGCCAGCGTAAGTGCGTAAATGTCAAGTTACATGCGCTGATATTAAAATTCGTTTTAAAATTTCCAGTCAGATGCTGATAAATACAAATATCTAGCAGCATTGTCGGCGGCTTGGTGCCAACTTTTTTTGATCCATTGGGCACCGGAGGGTCTCCTCGAAGAGGCGAGTATTTCAGATTTTACTGAATACAAACAGCTGTAACACAGTGCTTAATTACGTTTTTTTGAGTGATTTTCGATTAGAGCGAAGGAGTGTCGTTCGGCGCGTACTCTGCTTACCTGAAAACAATAGAAAAAAGTCAGCTTGGCCAGCACTGGCTTATTATAATGAGAAGAGCTCAACGACCTGTGCAGGTTTTGGTTGTTGGAATTATTCCATTGTCTCTGAAGACCTTTAGCATGGTACGATAGATATTTTATTTCGAAATTTTTATTTACTAGCAAGCAGTCCAACGTGTTTCTCAAATGCGCATTTATGTATTTTAGATAATTAAAAGTGCATTCTCCTTCTTCACGGTACTACAACAAGCAAACTTGTAGGAAATGAACGCAGCTCTCTATTTTCATTCGCCAGAAAAAATCACGAATTTCATGTCTAGTAATGTCGAATCACCGTATTGTAGTTTTTCACGTGCACTTTCATCCATCAATTGCATACTGTCATCATGTTTAGTACGTAGTTGATTTGTTATGAGCAACTACACTAAAATTTCTGTAATAAATATCATGTGGGATTATGTGATTAATAAAAAAATGTAGTACTGATAAAATTTCACAGTAGCTAATTAATTTCACTATCCGACTTTCATACAACAAAATATCATCTATATAAATGTGCCTCACCCTTCATCAAGTTTTTTTTTTGTTCTTCCACTACAGCTTATTGGCCTAGTAGCGGGGCCTTCCACCACCTTGGTGTGAAAGTACTGTCCATCCTATCCTCTCATCACTTGGAAGCATCTCCGGTGTGATCATATCTTGCCGGTTAAGCCGGTACTCTCTGCCTCCAGGGTGTTGCCACCCTGGAGGCATCGGGTCCGCTTCCAGTGCAACCTTCTCCGGAGAAGATTCTCTGGGAGCCAGGTCCTCGCCGGTAAGGCCGACGCTCCCCCCCGACGCAAACTGCCGCAATTCTGCCCAGGCTTGCGCCTGTGGGGCAAGGGAAAACCCGGGATCTTACTGAAGAGAAATCCCCGGGAAAAACCCGCTCCGATAGCCGGAGTCTCTGGGTCCTTCCCCCCGATGAAAAGCCGCTCAGAAAAAATCCGAGTGACCCTCACCGGGAATCGAACCCACGACCACTAAAGCGCCGCTGACCCCGTGATAGCGTACGTGGCACGCTACCAACTGAGCCATCGACGCTCCTTCACCCTTCATCAAGTTCAATTTTGATTGTCACAAAATGTTAATTCACTCCTTTTAATATTTTAACCAAATAACTTGACATTTTTAGTTATCACACGACATCTCGTCAAACTGTTTACTGGCTAATGTATAATTAACGATAGTTCACTCATCTATCACCTTTCATTATGATTATTTTAGTCGAAACACTAAATAAATTTTCATAAAAATTAATCTCATCCATCCCGTTGGCTAAAGCCTCAATGAGTGGAAAATAATATTGGACAAGTGAGGCAGAATAGCGAGGTTTTGTATTCGCAAAAGCTGAATCACAACTGTGGTGCAAAAGCGTGCTTGGCCGATCGGAACGGCCAGTGCGCATGTCTCTGTAATAAGCTCCATCCTAACTGCTAGTTATTTAGACAAACTGCCTTTGATATATGCTTTTATCGATAATTTCCATGAATATTACATGCGATTGATCGGTCGCTTCCGCTTGGAGATCAGAATACTTCTGGCTTTCGTCGAATTATGATCGCAGACGCAAGTGAGTCATGCGTCCTCGCAAAGCTGCTGTATTCTGAAAATAATTTTCATCGTTACTGCTGTTTTCAGTGGATGCAAAAATGATAGATAATAGCATACAAAAGTCAGAATCAAGATTTGATCGCATGTGCCAAGTTTACGTAAAATTATTCAGAATGATCACCATTTTGCCTTTCGAGGGGCGCGACTTCAGCTTCATCGGCACTCGGCTACTCAGGTTTTATTTGCTCTGCTCAAGCCTTTTCAACTGGTCTATGTTCACTGTTTATTGCTTCGTTGCGGTATGTACTGCGCTATATTCTACAAAATTTTCGTGCAATCGCTCAAACAAGAATTGATATAATGATGGTTTTAAAATAACATTCTTAATTTCTTATGAAAAGGCTGATGTGATATTGACTCTGACTACTTGATGAAAATTTTTGCATTAATAAATGATAAAAATTACTAATTATATAGAGTTCCGTACAAGTGGAAGACATATGCCTGTCAGTGCTGGTCATTGGCGTGAACTATCGTTATTACATGATGATTTCCAAACGTAAAGTCTTCGCGTCCATGTTTCATGAGTGCCGTGAATTGTGGAGCTTGTGCACCGAGAAAGGTCAACGGACTGTCATGCTTTTCGAGAAAAAAATGCGACGAGTTTACGCAGTTTTCGTGATCAGTTGCTTCTTTATCAACGTGCTGTATCCGGTGGATGCTCTTATTACCCGACTACCTCCACTCGAAACCAATGGTACCGCACGCCGGATTTTGCCTTACAGGTAATACTTTTATCAATTATTGATTACATTTGTCGTTCACCAGAAAATGTAAGTGCACAAATGAATTATGAATTTATTATGCGTTACCTTTCTGCGACGAAGCTGGTTCGTCGATAATGCGGAAAATTGTTGGCCGGGCTACTGGCCGGTATTTTTCCTGGAAATGATTATTGTACAAAACGCAATAATCTATGGAATGACTTGTGACGCATCCACTCCGCTCCTAGTAATGATTTGCTCTGGATACTTCAGGCACTTGCGAGATCGTCTGTCCGCTCCTCATGACGATCCGAAGCTGAGGAAACGTGAATTGATGCGATGCATTTATTTTCATCAAAGATTACTCACGTGAGTCGTGCCAATATTTTTTCAAATTAATTTACATAATATTTATGAGAATACAAAAGAAAGTAGGTTTTGCTCCAAACTGGCCAAATTTAGTCAGACGCTGCTTCTAACTCAAATATTGAGTACTGGCTACAACATATCTCTCATTCTAGTTAAATTAATAAGCGTGAGTGCAACATAATACCAATTCACGCACGCTCTTGCATCGCAACTATTTTTTCTTTTAATTTTCAGTCGGATCGTGACAAGTACAAGCATGTGTCAATAATGTGCGTGTTCGTGTGCCAATTATATTTAATCCATTGGGCGCCTGACCATCTATACGACGAAGTGAGTACGCAACGATCAATCATTAAACATACTTTGCCATGCAGATTTTCTTATTACCTAATTGCGAGTAGAGCGAGGGAGTGACATTCGCTGCGTATTCCGGCTCCGGCGAATCGATAAAGAACAGCCGCTTAAGCAAGTTCTTGCTTATTATAATAATGAGAGCTCAACGACCCATGCAGTTCCTAGCTGGTGGCTTTATTCCTTTGTCTCTCGAAAGTTTTGGTAGAGTACGTAATTCTTATAATGCACATCCTTTTAATAAGTATCTTACGTCCAATTTCGTAAAATTATTTTTGTGTTGTTATAGATGATGAAAAGTGCATTCTCGGTTTTCACTATACTAAGGAATGTCGACTTGTAGAAAATCAGTCGTGTAACTATTACGTATACCTCCTTAAATTAATGCTCAAATGACGCACAAAATGTACCATATCAGACGAAGACACGGAGTATTTCGCATGGCTAGATGTTCAATATGTAAATCGATATTTTTTAAAGAGATAGACCTTTGAAATGGCTTAACTTAATTTGATGTCGTCCGGAAAATAGAGACGACGTAGTCGCTATCGGCGATGAGCTCATTGTCAAACTGACTTTATAATTATAATCCAATAATGTGAAACTTACATATACTTTGCTTATATTTATGTATTTGCTGTAACATATAGGAAATGTTGATGAACACAAAAGAAATATGAAACATACGTAACTACAGTATTAAATCTTTACTTACAATTGGGTTGTTCGATCATTGTAGCCGATAAAATGGTCGTTTTCCGCCAGCATTGTCAATTAAATTCTACTATCATCGGGAAAAATTTGTCCAATATTTTCAGTATCTCCAGAAACCTTTTCGACGCAGGTTCTCTGATCAGTGTCTTATAATTTCATCTTTAAAATATAACAAATTTTGAAAGAAATGATAAAATATCAAAAAACATCACTTCAACTTTAACACAATAAAATACATTCATAACGCATGGAGGTTCTTCTGATGAACATCTTGTTCATATCTGAGAGAGAGCACTGTACGAACTGTCGCTGCAAAGCTCTCATGGCTGAGCGGAGCGGCCAGTGCGCAGGTCTCAGTAATGGCTAGTTATCCAGAGAGACTATTCGTAATATATGTTGTTAACCAAATTTCTCGTGAATAATCTAACCGATCGATCAGTAGTTTGCATGTCGCGATCAGAATACTACGGGCTTTCGCCGAGGTAGCTTCATATAAGCGAAAGTGAGTAGCTCCTCTGCATCTTTGGTACCCACAAAATTCGTCTCGATTGTAATAGTGATAATTTTTCAGTGACTACGAAAGTAATGAAGATTAACAATGAAAACACACAATTAACATTCAATAAGATGTGCCGGCTGTATTTACGTGCATTCAGATATGTGACGATATACTCGTTCGAGGGACGCGACTTCAGTTTTGTCGGTACTCAGCTACTTACATGTTACTTGCTCTGTTCGAGTGTGCTTCACTGGTCCATGATGACCGTTTATTGCTTCAATTCGGTAATTTGTACAATGTAGTTGTGAAATCATATTTTTTACTATTCAGTAATACTAATAAAATTTGATTATTTTATTACATATGGGTGACTGTCAAAAAAGTTGTCATTTTTTATATTGCCAATTTCGTGGCATGACATTTCATTAAGAAACAGCAATAAATAATCATTTGAGAGTGTTTAATTTATTTGAAAAGTATAAAAGCAGACATTTGATATTAAAAATTTTTTTGAAAATATTTTGAAATGTGATCGGTATTCATTTTTTTTGTTAATTTTTCGTTTCTATGATCGTCAAATTTGTCATTTTCGTGGAAAATAAGCTTACGAAAATCCTTAGTAGCTAGTGCCCTATCTTACAAATTCTCAACGTTATTATTTTCTACAACATTTTCAATGGTAAATAAAAAGATAAAATTCTATTTGAACCACTGTGCTTCATATAAAGCATATGTCTTTTTTTTTTAAAGTGCCAACTTTTTTGACAATCACCTATATATGCAATGGTTTCAAAGCATTAGGTGTTAGTTTGATCAATAAAATTACAAAAATAATCACTGATTTTAGAGTAATGTGCAAATAGAAGACTTATGTATGGCGGCTTTGGCGACAGGTGGAGTCATTCGTTATCACGCGACAATGCTCAAACGAAAAACATTCGCGTCCTTGATCAACGAATGTCGAGACCTGTGGGATTTCTGTACCCAACAAGGCAGACGAACTGTCTTGAGTTACGAGCGCAAATTACGACGAGTTTACACGATTTTCGCTGCCAGCTGCATTTTCTGCAACGTTCTTTTTCCAATAGATGCGATTATTACGCGATTACCGCCACTCGAACCTAACGGTACGGAACGCAGGACATTACCTTACAAGCAAGTATTACTTTGGTTAAATATTGTTGTCTCGGTTGAAAATCCTTAGATGATTCGTCAGATGATTCGCCATGTTATTTACTATATGATGCATCACATGATCCTTTATATAATTGTCACCACATGATTCTTAACATAATATCCCATATGGTTCTCTGCATGATACTCTGGAAAAAAAACGGCTCAATCATTAGGCACCCGGTTGCCTAAATGGAGCGGTTTGCTGAATGATTAGGCAACCGGGTTGCCTCAATTTGATCTAATGGTTGAGGTGTCCAATGATTAGGCACCGACCTAGATCATGATTCAATACTGTAATAAGTTGATGAATCGATTCGCATCCCCATCCATACTTACTCTGTATGGTAATCAATTCATTAAATTTCTCCAGTATTAAATTATTGTCATCTAGGAGGGTACTTAATCATTAGGCACCTCAACCATTAGGTCAAATTTAGGCAACCCGATAGCCTAATCATTAGGCCTTTTATTCTTATTGTATGACTTATCATACAATTATTTAGACGAAAAAATAAGGTGAATGTGATGTGATAAATCATGTGGTCAGTCATGTACACATCACGTAACAATTATATATTTATGCAATACAGGTGGTTCCATGACAACACTGAAAATTGTTGGCCGGGCTACTGGCCGATATTTGTTCTGCAGGTGTTTCTCGTGCAAAACGCGATCATCTGTGGAATGTCTTGTGACGTATCCATCCCTCTTTTAGTGATGATATGCTCAGGATACTTTAGGCATTTGCGAGATCGACTGTCCGACTACCACAAAGATGCTAATAGAAGAGAACGCGAACTCATGGACTGCATTGATTTTCATCAGAGACTACTTGCGTAAATTGATTGCCAAATTTTTCAACTTACAATTTATTGATAGTTAAATAAAATGGGTGTTAAAAACGATGCAGGTTCTGCTCCAGACTGGTCAAGTTTTCTCAGACGCTGATCTTAATGTCAGTCCTGAGTACCGGCTACAGCATATCTCTTATCCTAATCAAACTGACAAGCGTGAGAATTGAAAAAATGTTTACCTTAATGTTTTCTTAAGCTATAGTCACTGTCATTGATTTCCAGGCAGATTCCGACAAGTCCAAATACGTGACAATAATGGGTATATACTTATGTCAATTGTATTTAGTACAATGGGCGCCCGACTTTCTAATCGATGAGGTGAGTATCCGCAACGAAATTTATCAAGTGCAGGTTGTTTCTCTACTTCTTCTATGGCGATTAGAGCGAGGGGGTAGCCAATGCAGCTTACTTCGCATACGCTGAATCGTTGGATGACATAATTCTCAGCAAACGCTTACTTACCATGGTTATGAGAGCTCAACGACCGGTGCAGTTTTTAGCTGGTGGCTTTATTCCTTCATCTTTAGAGACTTTTGGCGCTGTACGTTAGAACTGGACTAGATATATATTTTTCATTAATTTGTCTTAATTAATTTTATCTTCTATTTTGCATTATTTCAGATGATGAAAAACGCATTTTCATTCTTCACGGTGCTGCGAAATCTCGAATGGTGAAAGAGTTGCCGTAACTATTACATAGTATATATTTCGAAACTAGTGCGAGAATGATGATTTTATCCTCGTGCGAAATTTTATGAGGACAAAATGATCTTCTTGAACGCGTGTCGAACTTTATTTTGTTGAGACGACGTGCGCGTAGCCCACAGTCGAGCTTCACGCATTGAGTGAAAATCACTTTATTATTATCTCACGCTTAAATAAAGCTTCATTGATTGAAAAAAAGTAATAAGGGCTCGTTATTAAGATTCTATTTGCTTACCTGCATTCATGGCAGCATTCAAAAGGATACTTAAAATCTGGTAAGTTTTAAAGATGATTTACAGCTGGAGAAGTTTAGTTGAAATCGCTCGGCTAGCTTTTAGTCTGCAATAAAAAATTTTCACCTGACGTATGGTAAGATGGTTGCATGCTTACCCGTTGGAAAAGTCCATGTAGCGCTGTGTTTATTCATTTTTGCTCCATAAAAAATAGGTATTTTTTTATAAATATATAAACAAATATTATAATGAGAAGAGCTTAACGACCTGTGCAGGTTTTGGTTGTTGGAATTATTCCATTGTCTTTGAAGACTTTTAGCATGGTACGACAGATATTCTATTTCGAAAGTTTTATTTATACTAGCAAGCAGTCTAACGTTTTTATGAAGTGCAATTACGTATTTTAGATAGTAAAAAGTGAATTCTCTCTCTTCACGGTACTGCAACAAGCAAACTTGTAAGAAATGAACGCAGCTCTCTATTTTATTCGCCAGAATTTCATGTCTAATATGTCGAACCACCGTATTGTAGTTTTTCACGTGCACTTCCATCCATTAATTGCATACTGTCATCATGTTTAGTGTGTAGTTGATTTGTTATGAGCAACTATATTAAAATTTTTATAATAAATAACATGTAGGATCATGTGATTAAAAAAAGAACAGAACTGATAAAATTTCAAAATAGGTAATGAATTTCACAATCCGACATTCATACAACAAAGTATCATTTACATCAATGCACGCCTCATCCTTCATCAAGTTCACTTGTGATTGAAAAAAAATGTTATCTCACACTCCTTCCAATATTTAACCAAATAACTTAGCATTGTTAGTTATCGCACGACATCTCGTAAAATCGTTTGCTGGCTGATGTATAATTAACAATAGTTCACTCATCTGACACCTTTCATTATCATTATTTTAGTCGAAACTTTAAATAAATTTTCATAAAAATTAACCTCATCTATCACGTTGGCTAAAGCCTCAATCAGTGGAAAATAATATTGGACAAGTGAGGCAGAAAAGCGAGGTTTTGTATTCGCAAATGCTGAATCACAACTGTGCTGCAAAAGCGTACTTGGCCGATCGGAGCGGCTAGTGCGCATGTCTCTGGAATAAGATCCATCCTAACTGACGCAAGTGAGTCACGCGTCCTCGCAAAGTTGTTGAATTCTGAAAATAATTTTCATCGTTACTGCTGTTTTCAGTGGATGCAAAAATGATAGATCTGATGATAACGTACAAAAGTCACAATTGACGTTCGATCGCAGGTGTCAAGTTTATGTAAGATTATTCAGAATGATCACCATTTTGCCTTTCGAGGGGCGCGACTTCAGCTTCATCGGCACTCGGCTACTCACGTTTTATTTGCTCTGCTCAAGCCTCTTCGACTGGTCTATGTTCACTTAGTTTATTGCTTCGTTACGGTATGTACTGCGCTATATTCTACAAAATTTTCGCGCCATCGCTCATACACGGCTCAGCGCCCTGTACAGTTTTTGGCTGGTGGTTTTATTACATTGTCTCTTGAGAGTTTTGGCCGAGTACGTATTATAATCATAAAGTGTTTTATGCGTTATTTGCCAATTATTTTACCGTATTTCAGATAGCGAAAAGTGCTTTCTCGTTCTTCACTTTACTACGAAAAGTCAAATGGTAGAAGTTGATAACCGATTGTAAACGTTTCAAACTCACTGTTTTAATAAGTCACGTTTGGAACAACTTTAGAGTCGCGGTACAATGGAATCGACTATTAGCTGACGAATTTTCTTCATACTTGTAGTAGAGTTAGGCGAAGGTAAAAAGAAATAAAAAAAATTGTACATATTATTTCCAAATATTGTAGATTAGAAATCAACATTATAATAAGCTCGTGTCGATTGGAAAAAAAATCATTGTTTATCTTTTATAAATTACAACTACACGACAAAAAAATTATCACCACTGTCGTTTTCGATTACGTAAAGTGCAAATGCTCTTTGATTGTCATGTCGCATCCTTTTTGTCGCTTCTTTTCAAAAAGTACTGCTTACTTTTTGCCAGCCACTGAAGAAATCATTTCTCAGATATTCTGTAATTGGTACTCGACATTCCATTTACTTTTCGAAATATCCAAGTCTTGGAAAACAGCAATAAAACCGCGATGGAGGAATACGCTTGATCTTTGCCGATAGCCAATATGCGTGCTTGTACTGCTAAGTGTTGCTGGTATACATTGCATGGTAATATCTAGGAGAGAGCTGAATGTAGACTGTCGCGAGAAAGCTGTCCTGTCCGAGCGAAGCAGCCAGTGCGCAGGTCTCAGTAATGAGTAGCTTATTCCGCGAAATTATCCGTAATACGTGTTGTTAACCGTGAATAATGCCAACCGATCGATCGGTACTTCGCGTCTCACGATCAGAATACTACTAGCTTTCGTTGAGGTAGCTTCACACAAGCGACAGTGAGTGACACGATCGCACTTTTAAAATATTGTAGAATCTTCAAAACAATTATCTTCACTGAGAGTTTTTTTTCCAGTGGCCACCAAAGTGATGAAGATCAATGATAAAAACTCGCAAAGAAGCTTCGATCAGATGTGCCGAATGTATGTGCATTTTCTTAGATTTATAACAGTGTTGCCTTTCGAAAAACACGACTTCAATTTCATCGGCACTCGGATACTTACTTGCTACTTGTTCTGCTCGAGCGTGTTTCACTGGTCCATGTTCACCGTTTATTGCTTCGCTTCGGTAATATAAGATCATGCGCGATATTTTTTAAAAATATTTTGACTTAAAATTATTTTTGCAAGGTATCGAAAATGTATTAAAAATTTCTCATATCAAATCTCGATAGAGAAATAATCATTTACGTGCATTACAGAAATCAGTGCAGGTTGAAGACGTAAGTCTAACAGTGCTAGTGATCGGTCTAAACTATCGATTCAACACCATGATGTACAAACGGAAGAAATTTACATCGTTGTTCAACGAGTGTCGAGCGTTATGGAGTTTTTGCACCGAGCAAGGCCGACGGACTGTGGTACATTACGAGAGGAAGATTCGACGAGTCTACGAAATTTTCTTCTTGAGCTGCTTTTTCGTGAACGTGATGTATCCACTGGACGCCCTTACCAGGCGACTACCGCCACTCGAACCCAACGGCACCGAGCGTCGAATTTTGCCTTTCAAGTACAATTTTCTTTTAGTGAACAAATTTATTTAGAGTAATGCATTTTTTTCGAAATACATTTGAGTGAGTATTCATACAAGTCGATAAAGTTCGGATTAAAAAAAAGGAGTGAAAATGCCTATAGTATAGTTGATATTTTAATTTTACCGAAATACATTTTTGATCGATCTTTTATAAGCTGCGCACATGGTAGAAAATTATTTATAAGCTAAATCGACGCCTCCTTTCAATAAAGCGCTATCTCAGCGAGCTATTCAAGAAGGAGTTATCTCATTGGTAATTCAAGAAGGCGCTATATCTCGGCGTTCAATTCAAGAAGGCGCTATGTCGGCGGTCAATTCTAAAAGGCACTATCTCGGCTGTCAATTCAAAAAGGCACTATCTCGGCTGTCAATGCAAGAAGGAGCTATCTCCGCCCGTTCAATAAGGGGCTATTTCGGCCGGCGGATAAATAGTGTTGCACTCGCAATACTATTTTCTTAAACGACGATAGGCAAATTTCTTATAAATCTTGACAGCGATCAAGACAAAATCTATGCGAGATGATTTTCTTTCGTAGAACTTTTGGCCATGTGCGAGAATAAGCCGACCGAGATAATCCCTTAGTTCCTTCTTGCACTGACAGCCGAGATAGCGCCTTTTTGAATTGAACGCTGAGATAGCCCCTTCTTGAATTGAACGCTGAGATAGCGCCTTCTTGAATTGAACGCCGAGATAGCGCCTTCTTGAATTATCAATGAGATAGCTCCTTCTTTAAGGGAGTTGCTTACCTACCGCAAGAGTTAAAGAAAGTTTAGATTAGGTTGACTCATGTAGTGGCAATGTTATAGGTATAGAGGTAACCTAAAAAAATCGACATTTTTCGTGACATTTCATATTTTTTCATCAACTAATAAGTAAGCAATGAATTGATGTTTTTAATGTTTAAAAATGATTGTTATATATTTATTTTATCGTATAAAAAATATTATCGGAACCTGTCCATCAATTACGACGATATGAAGAATAATGCACAGCCTACTCCGTGATTTCTCATAAGAGTCCATGTTAAACTGGCTTGAGTGTCATAAAAAAGAATTTGAATATCTCACTTACAAACCAACCTCAGGCCGTGAAACTTTGTGGACGTTAATTTTTTATTATAATTGATCAATCTACAAAGTTTCGGATTTTTATGTCCATTAATTCTTTTGGGTGAGCAACTCCCTTAGTAGCTAGCCGCTTTATTGATAGGAGGCGTCGAAATGTGCATCATGCTTTGCTATACTCATAAGTTTTACATTAAAAACAAAAAATTTATTGTAAATTTAAGCGATCTGAAGAGGGCTAAAGGTGTAATTTTTCAAAAAGAAAAACACTGGAGCATATTTTTTGCACACAAATCGCTTAAAGTTTGCAACTTATACCATGGACGCTGATCATCAACAAATATTAAAAAAATCATATCTATATTGAATCTGTACTCGGTGTTAAAATGAAAACTATGCAGCTGGTTCGCCGATGACATGGAAAATACATGGCCGGGCTATTGGACAATATTTGCTCTGCAATTGGTTTTTGTACAAAACTCAATAATTTATGCCGTGGCCTGCGACACAGCGACGCCGCTTCTGGTAATGATCAGTGCTGGATACTTCAGGCATCTAAGAGATCGCTTATCTTCTCTTGCTCAAAACCCAAATTTAATGGTATCTGAACAAATGCGCTGCATTTGTTTTCATCAACGATTACTGCAGTACGTGAGTTTGAAATTCTGAAAATTTGTAACTCAGCAACTCTTGAAAGAATATGAAGACCATATGATTTCTCAATGAAATAATTTTTGCCGGAAAAAATGGGAAAAATAATATTTTATAGTTGTACTTGATTGGGGAATCTTGGATTTTTAATAATCTTTATTTCCTGCATCGGCGATAATAAATGAAACAGACTATAATATAAAATGATACATACAGGCTCTGCTCCGAACTGGCAAAATTCGCTGATATGATGCTACTATCACAAGTTCTGTGTACCGGTTACAATATATCTATGATCCTGATCAAACTCGTCAGTGTGAGTACAAGCAATGCAAATGTAAATCATAAAGTCAAACTAGAACTGTTGTTGTATTTTCAGTCAGATCAAGACAAATACAAGTACTTGTCAATATTGGGCGTATTTGTGTGTCAATTATTTGTAATTCAGTGGGCACCTGACTATCTGCACGACGAAGTGAGTATGTCTAGTGAACGTTCTATGGGGAAATCAATAAACATGTATCACTTTACGTTTCTTGTTTTGTGCATTGCGATTAGAGCGAGGGGGTGGCAGTTGCCGCTTATTCTGCATACGTCGGAACGTCGATTAGTAGCAATTTCAACAAGCAATTATTAACTGTAATAACGAGAGCTCAACGACCACAGCAGTTTTTGGCCGGTGGTTTTATTCCATTATCTCTTGAGACTTTCGGTAACGTATGTATTATCATTACAAATTGTTAATTAATGCGTTAATTGACAAATATTTTGTTTTGTGATGTTGTAGATGATGAAAAATGCCTTTTCATTCTTCACTGTCCTGCGTAATTTCGATTTATAGAAGGCGGTCGCCGATCGTGATTGTCTCAGTTTCACTGTTTCAGCACGGCACAGCAGAAGGTTATTCAACGCGGGACAAACTTATCAATTCTTCAAGCAAAGATTATAACTGATGGAAATCCGAATAACTATATGTTTATAAATGTCGCAATTGTTAGATGAAAGCAAACTGAAATAAAATGCAAATTATAAATATATGCCTCGGAATATGCGCTTATATGACTATGCACACACATAAGACACATTTTCAAGCCATATTCATTCGTTGTATTATATTCTTAAAAAGATTAAAAAAAGAATTATATATATTAAAATTGCATAATTTCGTGAACATTGCCACTTGTACTTTAATTACTCTTGAGGTAGAGTGCCAGCATGATTCACTGGTCTATGTTCACTGTTTATTGCTTCACTTCGATAAATCAATCATTCGAGACATTTTCCTGAAATATTTTAATAAAATTATTTTTCTGAGCGACCCTTATACGTCAATATATATTTTTTGATACTTCGGAGGTTATTGAAATGATAATTTGAAAAGTTTTAAAAAATGAACGACAGTTCATGTGGATTACAGAGTTCAGTGCAAGTGGGAGACATATGCGTATCGATCGGTGTGATCGGTATAAACTATCGGTTCAACACCATGATTTACAAACGGAAGATCTTCGCATCACTATTCAACGAGTGTCGAGCCATGTGGAGCTTTTGTTCCGAGGAAGGCCACCGAACCGTCATGCTCTTCGGGAACAAGGTGCATCGAGCCTACATGATTTTTTTAGTTTCCTCTCTTTTCATAAACGTGGCGTATCCATTGAATGCACTCTCCATGCGACTGCCGCCACTTGAGCCCAACGGCACCGAACGCAGAGTGTTACCTTATAAGTACAATTTTCTTCTACTGATAATATTCGTATGTAGTGTATTCATTTTTATAACTTCAAATCGAGCGAATATTCATATGGAGCTTACAGAAATGGAAAAATCTAAAGATAGTTCTTTAAAGATATGAGTTGATAAACCTAGAATTAATGTTGAAAAGAAAACTGTTGTAGTAGTAGTAATTTGATTTTGTTAATCTTTTTTTTTATTCACCTTTCGCAAGCCGTAGTAGAATTTATAGACCAGTAAAAATTATACTTGACTACGTTTTTTGTCAACTCTTTCTGCCTTACAATGGTCAAATACTGTAGGCAATAAATTAAATCAAATCTATTTTTAGTCCTATAATGCAATATTCGCTGTGATAATAATTTTTAATGTACTTGATAGTTAACGTTAAAAATTTGCAGTTGGTTTGCCGATAACACAGAAAATAATTGGCCGGGCCATTGGACGATATTTGGTCTGCAAATAGTCGTGGTACAACTCGCAATCATTTATGCGGTCTCTTGTGATGCTTCGATGCCTCTTTTGATGATGATCATTTCTGGTTACTTCAGGCATTTGGGAGATCGACTTTCTGCTCTGAACAAGAATCCGAGCCTAAGAAAATTGGAACAGATACGATGCATTCGTTTTCATCAAAGACTGCTAACGTGCGTGAGTTGAAATTACTCAAAATTGGTTTCATGTATCTTTTGAATACCATAGAAAATTGAGAAACAAATTTTTTTAACTAAAAAGAAATTTGATGATGAATAATTGCGGTCGCAGCTGATCTATAACTGTTAAATCGACGATACTAAATGAACGAACAAAACCGATCACGCAAATTTTTTTTTCAGATTCTGCTCCGAACTGGCAAAATTTTCTGATTCGATGCTTCTAGCACAAATCTTTTGTAACCTTTATAGCATATCTATGGCCCTAGTCAAAATCGTCAGCGTGAGTGCACGCGATTTCATACTTCATATTAAAATCACTTTTAAATATTTCAAATTTTTTAATATTTTCAGGGAGATAGCGACTACTACAAATTCTTGCCTGTTTTATGCAGGTATACAGGGGCACTATATCTAATCCAGCGGGCACCTGATCACCTGCAGGATGAAGTAAGTATTCGCAAAAAACGTCCTACGACGCAATCAATATAAGCGCGCAAAGTTTTTTATACTGTGCGATTAGAGCGAGGGGGTGGCGTTTGCTGCTTATTCCGCGTATGGCAGATCGTCGAATAGCAGGAGCCTCAACCAACAATTACGAACTGTAATAATGAGGGCTCAGCGGCCTGTACAGTTTGGGGCAGGTGGCTTTATTCCGTTGTCTCTTGAGAGTTTCGGTCACGTACGTATTATAATCACAAAGTGTTTTATGCTTTATTTGCCAATTATTTTGCGATTTTTCAGATAACGAAAAGTGCCTTCTCATTCTTCACTTTACTACGAAACGTCGAATGGTAGAAATTGATCACTGATCGTAAATGTTTCAAATTCACTTTTTTAATAAGTCACGTTTGGAACAACTTTAGAGTCGCGGTTCAATGGAATCGACTATTAGCTGACGAATTTTTTTCATACTTGTAGTAGATTTAGATGCAGCTAAAAGAAATAAAAAAAACTGTACATATTATTTCCAAACATTGTAGATTAGAAAACATCATTATAATAATCTCGCTTCGAACGGAAAAATCATTGTTTATGTTTTATAAATTTAAACTACACGACAAAAGAATTATGGCAAAGATCATTTTCAATTACGTAAAGTGCAAATGCTCTCTGATTGGCATGTTGCATCTTTTCAAAAAGTATTGCTTACTTTTTGCCAGCCATTGCAGAAATCATTTCTCAAATATTCCCTGATTGGTGTTCGGCATTTTATTTACTTTTCTTTGAAAAAGCCAAGTCTTGAGAAACAGCAATGAAACCGTGATGGAGAAATACGCTTGATCGAAGCCCATATAGTCTACCTGCGTGCTTTTACTGTCGAGTGTTGCTGGTATACATTACATGGTCATATCTAGGAGAGAGCTGAATGCAGACTGTCGCGAGAAAGCTGTCCTGTCCGAGCGAAGCAGCCAGTGCGCAGGTCTCAGTAATGAATAGCTATTCGGCGAAGTCAGCCGTAATACATGTTGTTAACCAAATTTCTCACGAATAATGCAACCGATCGATCGGCAGTTCGCGTCTCGCGATCAGAATACTACTGGCTTTTGCCGAGATAGCTTCGCATGAGCGACAGTGAGTGTATTTTGAAAATATTATAGCATCTTCAAAACAATTATTTTCACTAAAGAGTTTTTTTGTTTGTTTCAGTGGCCATGAAAGTGATGAAGATCAATGATAAAAACTCAGAAAGAAACTTCGATCAGATGTGCCGTATGTATGTGCGTGTATTTAGATTTATAACAGTGTTGCCTTTCGAAAAATGCGACTTCAATTTCATCGGTACTCGGATACTTACTTGCTACTTGATCTGCTCGAGCATCATTCACTGGTCCATGTTCACCGTTTATTGCTTCGCTTCGGTAATATAAGTTCCTGCGATATATTTTTTTAAATATTCTGACACCAAATGATTTTGGATACTTTGGAAGTCATCAGAAATGCCTTAAAATTTCTCATGTTGAATTTTGAAAGAGAAATGATCATTCATGTACGTTACAGAAGTCAGTGCGACTGCAAGACGTATGCGAAACGGTGCTGGTAGTCGGGTTGAACTATCGATTCAACACCATGATGTACAAGCGGAAGATATTCGCATCGCTGTTTAACGAATGTCGAGCCTTGTGGAGTTTTTGCACTGATCAGGGCCACCACACCGTCAAAGTGTACGAGCACAAAATCAGACGAGTCTACCAAATGTTCTTCGTGAGCTGCTTTTTTGTGAACGTGATGTATCCAGTGGACGCACTTATCACGCGGCTACCACCACTCGAAGCCAACGGCACCGAGCGCAGAATTTTGCCTTTCAAGTACAATTTTCTTCTATTGAGCAAATTTATTTAGGGTATGCATTTTTTCAAAATACATTTGAGTGAGTATTCATAAAAGTCGATAAAGTTCGAATATTCAAAAAAAGGAGTGAAAATGCTTAGTATAGATGATACTTTAATTTTACTGAAATTCATTATTGATTGAAAATTAATTATTAATAATCTAAATTTGCATCATGCTATGCTGTAATCATAATTTTTACATTTAAAAAAAATTATATCTACATTGAAACTGTCCTCGATGTTGAAATAAAAACTCTGCAGCTGGTTCGCCGATGACATGGAAAATACATGGCCGGGCTATTGGCCGATATTTGCTCTGCAATTGGTTTTGGTGCAAAACGCGATAATTTATGCCGTGGCCTGCGACACAGCGACGCCGCTTCTGGTCATGATCAGTTCTGGATATTTCAGGCATCTAAGAGATCGCTTATCTTCTCTTGATAAAAATACAGATCTAAGGACATCCGAACAAATACGCTGCATTTATTTTCATCAAAGATTGCTAAAGTACGTATTGAAATTCTATCAATTTATATCTCAGCAACTTTTGAGATAGAGAATAACTATATGATTTCTCAATGAAATAATTTTTGTCGAAAAAAGCCGAAATCAATATTTTATGGTAGTTATACTTCATTGAGAAATCTTCGATTTTTACTAATTTTTGTTTCCTTCATCCGCGATAACAAATGAAACAGACTAAAATAAAATGATAATTTCAGGTTTTGCTCCAAACTGGCAAAATTCGCTGATACAATGCTTCTAACACAAGTTCTGAGTACCGGTTACAATATATCCATCATCCTGATCAAACTCGTCAGTGTGAGTACAAGCAATATGCACCTGTAATCCACAAGGTTAAACTAAAATTATTATTTCATTTTCAGTCAGATCGAGACAAATACAAGTACTTGTCATTATTGTGCGTATTTGTGTGTCAATTATTTCTAATTCAGTGGGCACCTGACCACCTGCACGACGAAGTGAGTATTTCTAGTGAACGTTCTTCGGGGAAATCGATAAACGTATGCCACTCAAAGTTTCTTGTTTTATGCATTGCGATTAGAGCGAAGGGGTAGCATTTGCCGCTTATTCTGCTTACGTCGGAACGTCGATTAGCAGGAATTTCAACAAGCATTTATTAACTGTCATAACGAGAGCTCAACGACCAGTGCAGTTTTTGGCTGGTGGCTTTATTCCATTATCTCTTGTGACTTTTGGTAACGTACGTATTCCAATTACTAAATGTTTAATGCATTAATTGACAAATATTTTGTTTTTTGATGTTGTAGATGATGAAAAATGCCTTTTCATTCTTCACTTGTCTGCGTAATTTCGATTTATAAAAGGCGGTCACCGATCGTGATCGTCTCCGTTTCACTGTTTAGTCAAGGCACCTACGGTAAAAGTAGCAGAAAGTTATTGAACGCGGGACAAACTCATCAATTCTTGAAAGCAAAGATTGTAACTGATGGCAGGCTGACTAACTATGAATTTATAAATGTCTCGCTTTTTGTAATATATGTCGCAATTGTTAGATGAAAGCAAACTGAAATAAAATATAGATTATAAGAAGAATGCCTCGGAATAAACGCTCACATAATTATGCGTACATATAACACACATTTTCAAACAACATTATTCGTTTTATATTCTTAATAAGGCAGAAAAAACTAACCATATTGATTAAAATTGCATATTTTCGTCTACCTACATTGTCAGTTGTACTTCAAGTCCGGTTGAAGCGAAGGTCGATAAAGAAAACTCGAATGTTATTGTTCTAAGGAGGTTGATAAATAGCAGTTTAATTTGAAGTGATGTGACATATCGTTAGCAACAAAGATAATAAACATCACACCTTTGATGAGATATTCTCTAAAAATATAAACCATTTCTATTTACATCACGCAATGTCCACTGAGATATTTTCATTACTGGCTATCCACTGAAGAAGCTACGACGAGTCCTAGGGTGACATAACAGATAAAAGACGGTCGCTTGATGAGGGGGCGAGAAGAGAAAAATTAGGGAAGTAGAAGAGTGAGGGGACGGAGAAGAGGACATATATAAGAGGTTGAAAGAAAAAAAAATGAAGCTAGAGAGCTTTCGTTGAGTAGAAATGGAATACACCAAAGTATTTTTCCAAGAAAATGACCGCGCTGGTGCGCTCGCTGCTGTCACGTCTCCATTTCTTATTTCGAATATATACTACCACGACGACAGAACCGTAGCGCGCGAGAATTGTCCTCGACTTACTGTTCATTTGCCAAATGGCTTGGTAAAAAATGAGAAGCCTATTTGTGAGTGTCTTCAGCCGTGAATAAGCCTTGTGTTTGTCTGTTTTTTCTCTCTTCTTATTCTCCTCGATGTGCCGTCGTTGTATTTTATTTGTATATGGAAAACGTGCGAATAAGAAGGAAGAGCAGCTTTACTGTAAATTGGCAACCGTTACTGAAAATCTTTCTAAAGCATGTGATTCAGCAACATTTCTTTATGTAAATGAGCTCTCGAAATACGTCATGAATATTTTGATATTATTCATACCAACAATGAAATATTAAAATTTCGAAAAATATCTTCATACATCTACAACAAAACTTCAAATTGATATCAAGCTTTAAAACTTTGCTTCTCTCAAACGAAATCTTTCTCTCTTCTCAAAATAAAACAAAAAAAAAATGCCAGAAAAAAACTTCAAAAACGTCATCCCGATAGAAAGAGAAGCGCGACAGTTAATCTCGGAAAAGTTAGCGAAAGAGCGGCACGTCCAAAAGTCGCAGATATCCGGTTTACCGCGCGCGCGCGCAAAACTTAAAGTGCGCCGAGCGAATTTATTTTCGGATTATCAGCGTGCGCGCTCAAAACTTTTTTTTTCTTTCTCGCTCTTTGGCGCTTGACGTGTATTAAAAATTCGAGCTCGCAAGCTCCAAGGCGAAATTTATTAATGCACCAGCGCCTCCCCCGCATGTGCCCCGAGAGCACCGGCGGATTATCGCGTAAGTCGAGATGGCTTGCTCGCTCTACGTGTGCCCTCTATGAGGAACTTGATGCCTTAGTATTAATATTCGAGACTCTCGGTAAGTGCTCGCACTCGTTGGATGGGAATTGTTTGTACATTATTAAACCCACTTATATTTTCGCGGATGATTGCGATATGCAAACATGATGATAAATTGTGTGTTTCGAAAATTAGCGCGAATATTGTAAAAAGAATTAATATTTGATTTGTTCATACATCTTCCAGTACCATATCTCTTGTGAGCAGTCAATCCACATTAATCGCAATTATTGCGCTCAACCTAGCGAAATTTCCACGCCCATTGCGTTAATTAACGATAGTTGTAGCGCGAGTTCGTCTACACAATTAGCGCCACTGCGTGTAATAGTTTTATCAGATCAGCCCCGCGTTATCATTTGTATATAGCGAGGTAGATAACCCTAACAATTAGTTCATCTGTTTTTCTTTTGTCGCGAAACTTTATAATCGAGGCATTGAATGAAATAGCCGCCAAGAGAGAACACACCAAAGCGACAATTAACATAGCATCGTTGCTGCAGCACATAGGCTTTTGTCCGCGCGCACGCGGGCAGGGAATATCGTTATTATACCTACCGCCGTCAATTAAATATAATCGCATGCTTGAAAATCAGAGGACACTTGTGCGCGAGTGGAAAATGTTATTTTGCTACTGTCGAGGGGAATGTGGATATCATAGTTGAAAGATTCTTTTCTGAGCTTTATTTTGTACAGGAATATTTTTCTTTTATCAGTATTTATATGCTCGTTAATTCTACTTGTCAATTGATAGTGATGCTAGAATTACTTACGGCTCGAAAAAATTCGTACTTTGAAAGATGTCTCATACATTTCTGCCTCTACCGTTATTTGCAATGAGCTTTTGATCGCGAAGAAAATTCCATTCGTCGTATTTATTATTTTATCAAGTTTTTCACGATCACTTGCGACGCCAGCGACAAAGTTCTAATCGAAAAAAAAAAGAATGAAAGAGAAGTAGTAGTCGCGATGTCTGATTGATTACCAATTTTACGGAGTTGCAAACGAAACGAAAGTTAAATGAAAAATTTTACGCTCGGCTAATTGGTTATCGGTTAATCAATTTGAATTCAATTTTCCGAGTGTACCGTGGCGTAGCGACTGAAAAAAAAGAGCGCGCGAGAGAGAGAGAGAGAGAACAGCAAAGTTGAAAAAGAAGCTTTGCCCTCCGCTTAATTAACTAGCGATCAATCATTTTAATATCGAGGCATCCCGCCAAAGAAAGCAAAAAGAGAGGCGAGCGAGAGAGAGAGAGAGAGAGAGAGAGAGAGAGAGAGAGAAATCAGGGTTCGATAGAATGGAAAATTATTCATTCATCAATTTGGCTAATTACGAGATGAGATTTCCTTTCTGGGCTCAGTAGGAAAAGCGATAAATGCACTTTCGAGTAGTTTCGCGCAAAAGCACTCAATTCTTCGGCATCAATCACAAAGTTGGGCATTCTTAGAAGATGGAAAAGCGACGCAACTTCTGCCTTCGAGCCGATTTTCCACTTTTCCAAGAGAAATTCTCTGTCTCTCTCTTCGAATAAAATAATAATTTCCTTTCCATCGCGCCGCCAAACTTCGATTTCTCTCTCCGGCATTAGGTTCTTTTCATTCTTCACTCTCGCTGCCTATGCTCTCTCCGTCACGCGCTCGGTTATATATATATTCTCAAGGCCTTTTTACGCGCAGCTATGCTAATATCGCGTCCTACTCTCTCATAACGCCGCGTTTTACTTTCATGAAGCTTCCTTCTCTAGAGAACCGTTTAATACCCGTCGTCTTTCGCTTGGCAAAAGGAATGAAAAAGAGAGAGAGAGAGAGAGAGAGAGAGAGAGAGAGAGAGAGAGAGAGCGAGGAAAACGCCACGGTTTTTCTGCTGACGGGAAACTGCTTTTCGGGGGAGGCCCGCCAAACGGCGAAATCTTTTATGGTGCATAAATGAATCTTTTTTCTTATTCTTCGACGATTGAAGAGCGCGGCCTTCGATGAGAATGGTTAACGCGTTTCTTTTCTTATCTCATTTCCCTTTGAAGGGTTTTTCATAGGTCGAGTTGCAGAGAGAGAGAGAGAGAGAGAGAGAGAGAGAGAGAGAGAGAGAGAGAGAGAGAGAGAGAGAGAGAGAGAGAGAGAGAGGCCAAGTTATTCCTCCGCCGTCGTCGTCGAGTAATTGAGATTGGATTTTGATTTTTTTTATTCTCTCTCTCTCGTTCAACTGGTACGCAAAGGAGCTTTTTTTTCGCTGAGGCGTCGCTTTTCTTTGTGAACAAAAAAAATTTCTGCGTCATGTAACACGTAGTTAAAAAAGGTACGTTCGTTGCGTAGCTTACAATTCATTATCTCGTAATTGTGGTTTATTGTACAAGAGCGTACAACTTTCAAAGGGTAAAAATGAAGAAAAAAAACGTGAAATGGATAGATGCATTATTCAAAGCCATTATTAAGCTTGTTCCATTCACTCGTCATAATTCAATTGAGTATTTACAATTAAACGAACAGAATGGGAGGGAAAGATCCGAGGGAGAGAGAGAGAGAGAGAGAGAGAGAGAGAGAGAGAGAGAGAGAGAGAGAGAGAGAGAGAGAGAGAGAGAGAGAGAGACAGCGGTAAAAGCGCATTTAAAATTAACAGGTTCGAATTTCCGTCGGCCGCATTGAATAAAGCGAGCATGAAATCGTAAAAAAGAGAGAGAGAGAGAGACAGTGCGGCATACGAGAATTGGGCTTCGACCGCTCGTTCGTCGTGTTGTAACGTTACTCTTGCAGAAGCGTTAATGCGCAGTGAAATTATTAATATGCGAACGAGAGAGAAAGAGAGATAGAGAGAGAGAGAGAGACTGCTGTTTTTGCGTACGCAGGCTTGGATATATATACATATATACGAGATGAGAATCAGTTTACACGATGTATATGCACGTATAGCTGGCCAATCCATTTAGCAACGATAAATGAAACATAAATACCGTACAATGTCCATGGGATTGAGGGGCCATTCGATACTTTGTTTTATGTTTAACGTCAAGTTGAATGAATGTTTGTTATTTTTTTACGAGTAACAAAGGCTTTAATTTTATTTTTGTCGGAATAAATAACGAGAACACTTTTCTTTTTTTTTTTTTTTTGCAGTTACAATGGAGCCATTGTAACGCGAAACAATTTTTCAGCTTTATTCGAAAAAGTGAAACCAAAATTGAAAACTGTGTTTCGAAGAAGAAAGGAATCGAAAGTTTCGGCGACAAACGAAAGAAAAAAGGAAGGAGGCGTTCGAGAAGAAAAGAAAATAGTCTCTCGTTCTCTCTCTTTCGATAGAAGGTCTATGATCTACGGTTCTCGAGGCTTTTTCTTTTCGAGTAGTGCCTTTTTTGCCAGAGGCAATGCCGAAATATCTCCTCGTCGCTGTCGTTTCCGATACACTACTCCGTCGAGTCGTTATAGCATTTTCGAGCTCCGAATTCGAAAAGGATTTTCAAGCTGAAATTAGATATTAACCGATTCAGGGTGAAAAGATTTTTTTTAATTATAAAACTTGTTTGATTGTTTTGTGTAATAGCGTTTTCAAAACTGCAAACAGCTTCATTTTTTGATGGTAAAGCCGACAGCGTGACAATTTTGTGGAATGACTGGCGAAGGGTTTAATTAAAATGCTGTTTCGCAAGTAAAATGGAAACAGAGAATCGGAGAATATACCCCGATCAGGATTGCAAAACTTTCTGCTGCCGATCGAAAACTTGGCCTTTTCAAATATTAAATAAGTTTTAACGATGTTGCAAAGCTTGGGTTGCAAGCTAATGTACTTTTAATTAACGTGATGACATTCGAAAAATAGTGACGCTGCGTTATCCCATCGATCGACATTGTTATTTTTTTTTTTAATTGCTCGTACCGATAATCATGAAAATATAAACACAGAGTACTCACTAAATTAGAAAACATATCCGTTTTATCCACTAAGTAAGCTAGAAATACTTTTGCGCAGCCAGTAAATAGAGGAGAGAAAGGGAGAAAAAAAAGAAGAGATTAGGAGCGGAATGAGATAGATGTTTTGCATGTGTTTATGCTGCGGTCGTTTTTCAGTCGGGGGAAAGCCCCTTTCTCAGCCATGAAAAATTTATGCGTCGTTTTGCGCTCCAGCGAGCATAGTTTCCGTGATTCTTGTTTAGGATAATCGTTTGCCTCAGTTTATACAAATGCGATTCGTTTATTTGAGAAAAAATCATTTTCAATGTAACTAACTTATCTTACTTAAATTGTCTTGAATTTATTACTTGAAGATATTCGATACTCCAACGGCGTACCTAGTTAAATTGCCAATGGATACTATGATGTAACTTAAGAGCTTCATAAGCAAAGCTGCCGAGAACCAAAATGTTATATAACTACAGGCTACGATGAGGTCAAACATAGTTGGCTTGGTAATTATTACATGCTCGTTGCACAAAGCACAATTTCACACTCAAGTGAGTATGTGCAAATTGACGTAGTTTCAATAATGCAAAAGCTCTTTGTAGTTAGGAAATGTTAAAATAAATTTTTTTGTTTTTTTGCAGATCGCTGCGTAGTTGAAAGATCCAAATCCGTGTTTACATAGGATTCAAAACTATCGACATTGATTTTTAAAGAACTACACTGCCCGGAATCTAATTCGCGACCCGCGAAGTTCAAAATCGTAATTAATTTCGATGGATTGAGCATCGATCGG
>JAWWMK010002136.1:0-34387 GCA_035047105.1 Galeopsomyia nigrocyanea
CGAAATACATAAAAAACATTGATAAAATCCCGGGGACCTTTCAATGTACACTAAACCCCCTTTGGCGACTAGACTAAATTGGCAGAAGAGACAAAACCACAGTTGCGTTTCAATCAAACGCGCCTAACTTTGCTTTTCCCCATTACTCGGGACCTTGACCGAGCGTTCAATTTAAAATATCCCCCCCTCCTGCCCCCTGGCCCTCCACTCTCTCTCTCTCTTTGGCGAGCAAAATTATGATGATTGCACGCAAAGATGTGCATGCAAATTCGCCTGTATTTCGTGAAACACTTTACGGCGAGCAGCCAAAATTACCAACTCATCTTGAATCACGCGCTTGTTGTGCTTTGAGGCTAATTGCGAGCGCAGCTCTAGGTGCAACATTGCTGGATTTAAGGTAGAGACTTGAGGCTCGTACTATACACAGCAATCATTTAATTGAATTCAATTAGCCGCACCGAGCGAATATTCAACGATCCTGTGCGGCTTATTTTAAGCAGCGCCAGCACTTGTTTCAGTTTATTCAATCCATTAGCGCATTTCCATGTAGTTATCGCTGTAAAAATAAGACAAACCATTTCTTATCGTCTTTTAATTGCTGTTTCGTAGCTCCCTTCGCGAATGCTGCTGCTGCTGCCTATGTACATATAACGCACAATTAATCAAGGAAAGCTATCGGCTGAAAATCGCCGCCGCCGACGTCGACGGTATTTATTATCAGTCGCGCGCGTGAAAGCCAATTTTGCGCTTGGCGTGGAACTTTTGAGCTGAGAAAGTTTTTTTTCTGTTTGCCGCCGCCTGTGCACTGACTTTGGAGGAAATGATAAAAAAAACAACAACGATTTCTAACGTATTTCTAACTTATCATAGTCATTACTTGTCGTACGAGTGCAATCTCTCTCTTCTTCCGAGTTCTTTGCCTTTGTTACTAGTGTATTCTTTGCTCTCTGCCTCTATCTTTATCGCCTAGGTGTACGCAATGACAGACCACACTGACACAGCTCGCGCGCGCGCTGCACTTGAGATTTAGGTATTGTGCAAGACACGCCATGCGGATTATTAACGCGTGTAAAGATTTTGCTCTCAATCGAAATAGCTGCACGCGAAAAACTGTCGCCAAGTGCCGCCGAGCCCTCCCCCCTCGAGTTATAATACCTGAACAATAATTAAGATATGGCTGCAATCTTGCCAATTATATTGCCTGGAGTCGCGAGAGCGGCAGAGCACGCAGATTGAATTAAACTTTTTTCTCAAGAATATTCATCAACAATAAGTTTACGAGACGACGAAGAAATAGATAAATAATGGGTTCAGCTGCACTGCGCTCGGCGGACCAGTTTCCAAATGATATTCGGCTATAAAGTTGGCAGCCGAGCTAAAGAACGAGCGCGAGCAAGCGATAGGGGATGATAATGATGATGATGATCAAAGCTTTGCCATATAGCATGAAAACGCGGGCAAACGATATGTGATATGATGAGGAGGCATATAACCACTCTCTCTTACATATTCATCGCACAATATTAAAATTCACTTTATATTTATGTATGAATACGTTAAATCGAGTTATACGCGCATATTATCCTGCGGCTAGACCTACGCTCGTATGAAAGTCAAAACAAAATGATTCGACTCGTATGATTGCTTTTCTGGCATTTTCTGCGGCCTTCCAAATACACATAGCTGCCTGATTTAATTTTGAAAAAATGCCGCCCCTCTTATATGCCGCGCAAATTTCCAAGACTAATGACATTTTCATTGCGCTAGACGGAACTAATTTTATCGCGGCAATGGCAAATTTTCGCCGATTGTCAAAGATGGAAAAAAAAGGAATTTAACGTTGCGTACACAGTGTCTGCGATTTATGCGTCTCTCTCTCTCTCTCTCTCTCTCTTTCTCTCGCAGTACGAGTTAATTCTTCCTCTTCTCGATTCAAAAGCCTGCAATTTCTCTTCCTTCCACACGCACACATATAACATACATACAAACTTGTACACGAGTGAGAGATGAGATATATTCATAACAGCCTCGTGAATTAACTCGTTTTATGAAAGTAAATCCAATGCACGCGCATATGCGCATTATCGAGTGATACTTGTTTTTTTTTTTTTTTTTGGCTTGATGCTCGCGAACGAAAATGTTCAACGTGACGTCATATTTCATCTATGCATTCCTTGAGCAAAACTCGTGTAATCCAGAAATCTTGTACACGAGAATCATTGACTGAATGGAGCTTGGCCAAATGCGAGCAGGAGAAAAGACGCAATTGAAAGAGACTAATGGGTGTTTTGAACAATATGAGGCAAGGAGTTATTGCGGCGGACGTGGTATTCCCAGATGTTTCTTAATAGCCATTCTTTTGGCATTTTAAATCCGGCGTGTGGAACTTTCGAACTTGCGCGTTCACGCGCCTCTCTATTATTATATATTATCGCGCAGGAAAAAGGCAGATGAGAGAAAAGAAAAGAAAAGATGTATAAATTCTGGTTCTCTGGGCGCGTGCGCAACGAAAGTGAAAAGATTGTAAGAATGAGCGGCGGCGGCGGCTATAGGTAGGTCTAATTTGCGAGGATTGCACCATAAAGCACATTAAGGACACCACTCGCCAGCCAGCTACACGTAATTAAGAGAGCACTGTATGGGAGAAAATTGAAAAACACCCGAGCACTATACACAGTTTTCAAGCTGCTTTCTAATGATTAGCTCCAGTTTTTATCACTTGCCACACTGATTCGCCTGCCGCTCACGCCAGAGTAATTGCGTAATGCCGACAATGTTATATCGATTTCTTCGATTTGTTCAGCAGCTGAGATGATACCAACGATGATGGCCTTCGCTTCAACATACATAAGAAGTACGACGAGCGAGAAAGTTCTTCGAGGCTTTTTAATATTTTCTCCTCGAATTTCATCGATTCGCATGGCATATAACGTTGTGTTACAAAACAGCTCATTGAATAGAAACTAGACTTATAACATTCCTCAAATCATACTTTTGGACTTGATTTCGAGTCATTGTACGGTAATTGGTCATTTACATATGAACTTTGTTGCCAGGTGTAAGAAAATGTGAATAATGATGAAATACAAGTTGCCTAGTATTTTTCTTTCTTTTTTTTGTTTTTTTTTGCATTCCCATTCCTTATTGTCGTCGAAATATTCCTGTCGAATAAGCAGGTACATACGACATTTCTCTCGTGTGATGCGATTTTTTTCGTATAAAAGTGCCAAGATTTCGGCGATAAAATCGTTCTCCAGCGCGTCGGTACGTTACCAATCTCTCTTATTGCAACCACAAAAAGATGATATGTATTCAGCAGCCGATTCAAGTTTTTTATTTTATTTTAAATTTTAATTAATCCGCTTTCGATTGCCATTAACAATAATCGAATTGGTCGATAGTAAGGTGTACGCGATGAAAAACCTTTTGCGCAGATTCTCTAGTATTTGAAGAAATGTAAAAAAATACGACAGCGACGATACGAACAAAAATGAAGATCATGTCCTGCGATCCTGCAACTTTCTCCCGATAATCCCGATCCCGCATGCGTTTTCAACGCAGCTGCAAGCAGCTGAATTTAGCAGCTCAGCCAGGTCGAAGCGACATCTTTGAGCGATGCTGACAACTTTCAGGCGAGAATCGAAGGATAAAAGCAATGAGACAGCGCAAATAAACCTGCAGCTCTTATTGGATTTACAATAAAGTAGGCATTACGATGATGTTGATCCGATGTTCGCTCGCTCGAGCTCGAGCTATCGAATCCAATCACATTAATATTGCCAATAGCAGGCATACTGCACGATCGGCCAATTAAAATATTATCGAAACGAAAGGCAGAAAGCAAGACGAGCAGCGAACTTTAATCCCTTTGGAATTAGGAGAGGAATCGGCAAATGGTTTTTCATTCAACGGCGCCGCGTGTCAAGTTGGCACCGTTGCTGCATCGAACCGGCACTCGCACGGGATAATGAAAAAAGTCTCAAGCCTGCAGATTTCTGCTACTTCGCAATTCTTAAGCGGCAGCTCGTAATAATAATGCACTGCCGGAGCCGCGCGAGCTTCAAGCGGCTTACGTGCTGCTGCGTATAACGGCCTCCCGAATTTACATTCTGTCTCGCTCATTCCGCGCGCTCGCTGATCCTTCGTGCATTATGCTCCGGTTTCTGGTTTGATGCTCAGCTACCTCATGAATCTTCTTACATCATTTTTTTCTTCATCCCCGTCCTCCTCCTCCACGTTTGCTTCTTCTGGACTCCAAATCGATTACAAACATTTCTCTTTCTTCACTGTGTATTTATGTATACTACGCATACGTGGCTCCGACTGGGTGGATTTCTTCTTAACGAGTGTCCTTAAGTTTTATCACCTGCAACTGAAAACGAGTAATAATTCGATATTCAATGCACATGTGTGTCATAAATATGAAGATAATACGTGTGCTCACGGCCGAGCCAGATAGCAGCAATTTTTTCGTCTTCCAAGCAAGTGAAATGAAGATTTTTGAAAATTCTTGCAACGAGCACATTTTCGATGCCGATTCTCTGAAGCAGCTGTAGACTTGGGCGGACGCTTGAAACGCTTACCACCCCCCGGATTACCCACAAGCAAATGGCCAAGGACAGCTGAGCAAATACTTACTTTCGGAACGTTCTTTCCTGAATTGACGTCGCAGCGATAACCCGAGTCCCGTTTTCTCGGCGTAAGAATTTCGCAGAAAAATATCTTTAACGAGAGCCTTTTTTCCAATCACTAGCAGTTGCAATTATTTTTCTCTTGTCCGATAACCCAATTTACGGTTGTAAGCCCATGTCAACGGCATTATTCTCTAAGTAAAAAAAGAAAAAAAAGGGAGGAGGATCAATAATTTCGGCAAATTAAAAGCCGCCGATCTCCGATGACTTTTATGTCTTTGCCAAAGCGCGACAATAACTGTTTAATCGTATTCTCTTTAAATCCGTACGGATTTCACGCTACGGCAGGAGGAGCAGTGCCAGCGCATTTACACACGTTGACATATCAGCCTCCGAAAATAAAAGAAACATGGGATTCTCACGTCGTTAATGAATTAGCTTTGTGTCATGCTGCAGTGTACAGGGCAAGAAGACGTTCACGAGATATTCCCATGCACGCGCGCATGCGTTTTCGCGAATCGAGCGAAGCTTGTGAAAAAAAATGAGCCTGATGTTGCATTCGAGCACGCAGACATGTGGTTTTTCGTTGGTCCTTCTTGCTTTTTTTTCATTTTTGGGGCGAGCAGCAACACCAGCGGCCTATTCACGTGCGTATACGAGCGTGCTGTATGGCAGAGGAGACTGACCGGCTGAATTGGCTGATTTTTCGGCCAGCGAAATCTTGCCCCTTCGAATGGGTCGCCGAGATTCCATTTATTACTTGCGTTGGCGGCTTGAAAGGAGAATCGCAGAGAAACAGATACTCTCTGCGATTGTATATTCGCTTGCACGTTCAGCTCAGCCGATTGCCATGATGGATGACTTGCGGACACTTCAGCTGTATGTTGCGTGACAAATTGAACGACAAAAATGCTTGTTTGTCAAACTGCACAAATATGTAGATATACCTGTAATAAACGCCGCCGCGCTTATAGTCAAGCAGATAAATAATTAAATACTTAATTTGGATCAATTTGGATAATGAATAGCGACAGACAAGACTCGCGAGAACGCGCCTAAGCTCTCGCACTAGAGATACGAGAACGTACTGATCCCCTCCAATGGGCTTACATCTAGCGATAAAAAATTCACCAGTAACGATACGAATGAAATTTGATCAAATTTTAATGACGTTTATCTCAATAACGCGCAGTATAAACGAGTAGAATCATCAGGAAAATATTGCATCTTATACTTGTATCCCTCTATGATGGATGCCGATTGTCCCTTTGTCCGCCGCGGGACGGCAAAATTCATGAAGCAACAGCAGGCAATGCTTAATACTTTATCTATCAAATAATGAAAGTTTCGTAGGTTTATTAACTAGATTAGTTAGTACAATTACGTATTTCTTTTATTTATTGCTGAATTTTACTTTTTTTAAAGTTTGTTTGTTTGGGATATTACATCGTGTTTCAATGTTATCCCATGGCACGAGATCTGTTATCCAATATAATATGAGTCTCAAAGAGATTCGCAACAAATATAAAATGGATATATATAAAGAATATTATTGCAAAACTATGGATTGCAAAAATCCTGCAGGTAAGTCATCACGAATTGTGATATAAAATTCATGAGTTCACAAACGCGTTGCATTATTGCTTATCGATCTCTTAATTTACCCCGATATGTACAATCCAATTAGCGTTATACATTGCACGGCATATAATCATCATATGTATGGGTGACGACGATGAAATAATACATATCCCAAGGCCGGGTTTCACACGTAAGAGGTGAAATTCTCTCGTGCATGCACGCGTGCAATTGCATGCAATGACCTTGACCGCGGTGAATATACGTGTATATATGTTTCTTGTGTCGTGCGCTCTGATCTCTTTCTCTTTACGGCGTGCCTGCGCCAACTGCAGCATCTCGCAGGCACGTAATTCAACTTCGAATTCCTTCCTTCTTCATTTTGCGGCCTTGAGTTTAATGTGTGTACCGTAAGGATAAATCAAGCACTCGGGTCCGCGCGGGCGATGATAGTTTGATAAAAACTCTTCTTTACATCGTTAGCCTCTTATTGCAGGGCAATTAACATACATCGTATACTGATGGTGTTACAAAGGGCGCGCTCGCTAGAGAGCAAGACTCTCTGTGTATGTGTGTGTGTGTGTGTGTGTGTGTGTGGCGGCTGCGAGAGTGCGAGGTCAGTGATCCTTCGGCCTGAATCGCGAGTGTACGAAAATGCGACCCAACAATAAAGACGGGATATACGATTGCGTTATCAAAATTCTTCATTTTTTCTTTTCAATTCGGGGAAGAGCCAGAGACTTATATCTTCCCCCTCCAGTTTTAGCTTGACTTTAATAACTTTCTGCTTCCCCGGATTAATTGAATTGTTGTTCCCTTCTTTTTCTCTTTGTTTCTCATTGCTACAGCGCGAAGTTAATTGTTACCCTTAGAATCCAATCTTAATAATTTATAATAAGGCATTAATACGTCAAATCGAGTGGACGCGAGCGCGTTTTTTGTTTTCTGTTGTTGTTGTTTTTCGCTGGTTGTAAAATCAATCGAGCGCGCCAGAGTCGTTATACGAGCGGATATTGATGTTCAATCAATTTATATAAACGGCAACTGGTTTCAAGATGATTCATGCTCAACAGAGAGATGTAACGAAGTAAAACTTAATGAAACTGATGAAAAAGAAAAAAAAGAAGCATACATAGTTCGCTAGTAATAATCGCTTGAGTTTAGAGAGTAAAATGAAAAAGGCAGCGTAGATACAACTAGGCACGATAGAAACCCTCAACGCCGCCGCGAAGTTTTACGATTCGTATATTGTATTTTCAGCCTCCGGCCACTAATATAGTGAACTCCGTCGGCGCAACATGTTTGTTAAAAGTGACATGCGGGCGCTATTCGATTTTACAAGCTAACTCGTATTGGATTTGTCAGAGGATAAATTCAATTATATCGATCTACGCAGCAAGTTTGTTGAGACGGAATGAAGCACGCCGTGCGAAGTACTGCACATTTCCAGCCACAAGAAATGAAAAAGGAAAACATCCATCCGCAAATCCATTCAATTAAAAGGCACTGGCTGTTCATAAATCCAAGGCGCAGTTCCTCGGAAGGGAGAGTATCAGTGAGGCCCAGGGGCCGCATTCCTCAGTGCCAAAAAAAGACCGGCTCTTGCCTTCGCGGGGGCTTCAGAGAAGAAAAAATAAAGTCGAGATGAGTACACAAGAGTTATATTGTGCGCGCGCGCGTGCGTGCAGTGTGCGTGTGTGCATTGTGCATATGTACGCGCAAGAAAAAGGGCTGATATATACGAGTGTAAAAATAGAAGGTAAAAAAAACCAAAGAATCATCGTTCGTTTGAAAAAACTTTTGCTGATGTATCAATCATCATGTATGCAAGTATATACGAGTGTTTTGTTGCAGAGTTGCATGGATCTATTTGCATCCTTTCAATTACGCGAGCATTACATCGAGAGAGGAGGATCAAGCGAGTGCTGCCGAGTCATAAAGGACAATGACGCCGCCGCTGCTGCTGCTGCTGCTGCATAACTCGCAAAGCCAAAGCTATGCGCGATACGAATCTCGGACGGCCACGCTGCCTCGTTTATCAAATCGCAAACTCACCGCACGGTTGGTATATAGTAGTGACAATGAAACCTCGCGCGGATGTTAATTAAACGATTCCAATTATAAAAAAAGCTATGTGATAATCTTATACATGCAAATATTCATAGTTTATAGACTTTTGTTGCTGCTTGGAATCCGCCGAGTCACTTGCAGTGCAATCAACGTTCGCTTTTTGCTACGAGTACACGGCCGCGTCACTATAGACAACAAAACGCTGTACCGATATCCGCTCATGCACGGAGATGAAGTTTTTTTTTGGTCAAGCGAGGAAACAAGAAAGGAGGAAAAATACATAAATACGAGGATCGCCGATATTATTTGCGAGGCTTGTACAAATTACTCGCTTCGAGAATTTACGAATACGCTTGTTTACACATATATTTACGCGCATATGTGATACATTAATGTGCCGCTTTGGAGTGAGAGAGAGAGAGAGAGAGAGAGAGAGAAAGGGAGATCGTTGAACCATACTCATATATGTATTAAACAATCGCGCAAGTGTGTGCTCATACGATTTATCTGGCGCTTAACTTCAAGGACGCGCGCGAGTATAATATTCTTCGCGCGTGATTTTAATTCAATGTATATATGATACGGCTATACTTATTAGGAGCAAGTGATAAAATAAATACACAATTGTTTGGACGTGTCTTCTCTGGCGATCTTTGAGAGGCGTACGCTGCACCATTTCAAATATCTTATCTGCAAAATTTATGCGGAAAAATTGCACGTTCCTTTGCTATTTGTTCATTTTTTTAATATTCCTGCGTACCTATCGCGTATCTTCGCGATAAGCCAATTGGATTCGAAAATTCCACGAACTTGCGGCAAATGAGATACCGCGGAAAAAGTTAACAATTCTTTTTTTTTTATTTTGACGCAGGGAATTTCTCTAATGAGAATACGATTATGGCGCTTTCTTTATTATTATTGCGTGTTGCAAAGCAAGCGAGAAGCAGGTCCTTTTTAAGAATGATGCATCTCCATCAGAAGTCTTGGCGAAAGTGACGTCAACGGGGGTCCTAATTGTATGGAATGGCCAGACTCTTCTTTTTATTTTAGACAGTCATGCGTGTGCGTTGCTTATTCGGAATTTTTCACGAACAACATGTTGCTTTTGTGAAAAAAATGCTTTGTCGTTTATTTGCTATGAGAATTGCATTATTCAGATTTACGATGGAATAAAATAAAGCTGTGAACGAACGATAAGGTACATCAACGTCAGGATACGCGTAGGCGATACACACACGAAGACTCAATTTTTTGTTGTAAGGCGCAACCCCGTAATTACTGATTACACATGCAAATTTCCAAGTACACTCTCGTCAATCCCGATGAGCGTTAAACACACACACTCTCTCTCTCTCTCTCTCTCTCTTTCTCTCTTTCTCTCTGCACAAAACTTGTTTCTCACGCACGAGGTATATCGTTCACGATAATATTCAACCACGCGACGAATTTTTTGTGACCTCGTGTTGAATGTGTGAAAAATTAATGCTTTAACGGTTACGAATGAAGCGTTTTGCTGCCGCGTGTCATTCAATAATTGGAATAAACGTAACCATAGATCTTCCTGAAAGAAAAAATAATAAAACGAGGAATGCCAAGACATCTCAGAAAACATATTTTAATCTTTTCTCTGCAAATACCTCGTCAAGTGTCCAATCAGCTAAACATTCATGACATTCATGACATTCATTGCAATTACCGAATGAAGTATTTAAATATCGAGGGATAAAAGGAGAGGACTTTGAACATTATTAAAACTGAAAGTAATCGTTAAGACCTGCGATTGCTACTGTATAATTCTCTGCTCTGAAAAACAATTTTTTTTATTTTACTTTTAGTTGTATAGAATACATTTGCGCGTTGGCCTAAATGATGGTATTCGAAGCTTCAACCTTTATCTCTCAGTGGGTTTATTTCTTTTTTCCCCGTTGATCGCGCACTTCTTTTACCGTTGTGTTTCTGGCGCGCATACACACACACACGCCCACCGAACCTTTCTCTCTCTCTCTCTCTCTCTCTCTCTCTCTCTCTCTCCCTCGTGAGTGCGCACGAGGAGCTTTCTTTATCCCCGTGTGGTGATAAAAGTCCATTTTTTTCGCCAACTAGCGGTCCCATCGTCCGTTACGTATTAATGCAACATCTGTGTGTGCGTATACGTTTGTAAATTATGAGATGGACTTTATTATAGTAATCGAGATAAATCGAACGCACGAAAAAATAACAATTTTTTAATGCTGATCGCGGCAATGCTTATGAATTTCGCGAAATCGCGCCATATATGTATATGCACTTTTGATATGGGAATACCGTGTTGTAGGTCGATCGGTTTTTAAAAAGTGAAGTACGTGACTTGAGATGCACGATGACTCTTATATATTGACAGTTAGATCAATATTTGACTTTAGTACTTTATGATCCTTTTTTTAATTTCGTACATAAACAAAAGTTGAAAAATTGAAATATCCATCAGCATTTTACATAGACGCTAAATCATTTTTGCGAGCCATAATGAACGTTATAATCTCGATCATTGAATTTTTTAGGATACAAAAAAAAAATTCGGCGTGCGCAAAAACAAGTACAACTCGGAGACAGCAAAAAAGATCCGTTTTAATTGATGACATAAATTCGAGCCGACGGCATTGGTATTTTTCGCCAGTCGGCCTGTCGATTTAAGCTCTTTTGTGCGTTTATGTGTGTGTGTGTGTGGGGGGGGGGGGGGATTCCCCAAGCTACGTCTGCGACATGAATCTTTCATTAATTATCCTTCGCCTTAAATCATATAAAAATATTCAGTAATTGGGGAAACATTCTTATCGAAAAGAATCTCTTGAAATCCACAACAATGCGTGGCAAACAAAGCAATTCAAATGTATCCGTGAAACTGTCTTGAATTGAAAACTATTTGCTGATTAAATTGATTTCACTATTCAATTATCTATCTTCTAAAGAACAATCGTCCATGCTTTTCGCAATTTGTTAAAATTTAAAAACATCTGAATATATCTGTTTGAAAAATCACCCAACCGCCCCCAAAGGTGCAGAGACTAATTCTTTGGGGGAAGAGCCGGTTGTAAATCTTAACCTTGGCTTCCAATCAGATTTTCAAAACTCACTGCGTGTGGGTGCGTGCGCTCACACGAGCGAGAAAGATATTTGCACAGTGATTCAGTGCAAGAGTACATACATCAGTCTCTCGGGCTCGCGTGTCGCTTTAATAACTTGCGCTTTTCAAGAGAAAAGGCAGCTTTGTTTTCGTTTTTTTGGAAAAATTTTGATTTATCACTACAGTTTTTTTGTTTACATCATTTTATGCTCCAATTTTGGTTTTATGGAAGATCTAAACCTCCTGCATATAAAATATAATCAATGAAAAGTTTTTCTATATATTTTTCATTAGAAATCATGGGGAGACCACAAAGTCACGTTTTCATGGCGTTTTTATGAAATCTTTCAAGGTAAGGGTGGGGGGGTCATTGTTTTCAAGCAGATCTATCGACAAGAAAAAATGTTATAGCTATTTGTCAACAATAATTGTTAAAATAAGGTTGGTGATTCATATGGAATGACACGTAAACTGCTGTAGCTTGAAGAATGAGTTTGTTAACGTTCGAGGACTCATTTTAAAGCTTATGAAAGCAGCTTCAAACCCAGTTGTCGCAAGATGAATCTCAATTAAAAGCAACCCTTCCTTTTCGGGTATGCAAATGAAGTGGATCTTATATAAATGTAGTACTATTCCGGAAAGGTGTTTTTTTGATAAATTTTGTTATTATATGCTTCAGTTTAGGTTTATCCAAGGTAAGTCTACTCAATTGCGCCACAAAGATTTCAAATCGCCATAACTTTTTACGCCGAGCGAATTTTTCAACGCACGTGGCCTCATTTGACAGCTGCCCGTTCACCCTTTAAAATGATGCCTAGCACGATTAATTTGGTGAAGTATAACCAGAGTTACAACACTTTGAAGCGAACAACTTGTATTTGGTGTAAAAAAAGTTGGTATACCCAATTGCGCCACTTACACAAACAAGTGTTCTGGTATAGGTGAAAATAATGTTGAATACTGAAAACCAAGTTTCGGTATCAACGTTTATTATCAAGACGTGTTATTTTCACATGATAAATTATGTGTGCGTCGATGTAAATTCTTGGTATTTTCTTAATTATTAATAAACACTGGTTTAAAAAATAAACTAGAAATTGGCCGTTATACGTTAATAATTGGTCGAAATAAATTTTTTTCTAGTTCTTTTATATTTGCGTTTCTTTATTTGAACAAAGAAATGCAAAACTGTATTAAGAAATATGAAATTGAAATTCTGAGCCAACGTTTCTATAGGATTTTTGCAAGTGGCGTTATTGGATCGAATCGAATGAGAATAGTAATACGGACGGCATTTGGCTTACTTGTGCGCTGCCAGAAATTCTGATGAGTGTTTTTGAAAGAGCAAAAGAAGACAAATCGAATGGTATGTCGCAGTTTTATGTGTAGGTGTATTAGACTAGTTAGAATGACAGATATTCGCCGGGAAGAATTTCGGAGTGTTGGAAAATTTGCTCATCCAGAGCATAAAAGAGCTCGTGTAAAACGAATTTCATAGCCGGAAATGATTTCAATCATTGGAACTTTCATTAATTAATAGTACAAACATAATGTCACCGCGGCGTACCTCTGCAGCAAGCGTACGTATGAAATAAGAGCAAGTGGCGCAATTGGGTACATGTTAAGTTTTCTATGTATGCAGGTAATATGGAAAAGTGAATAATGTTTATAAAAGAGCCACGCTGATTGATTGTAGGAAATTTGTTGTTATTTTAAAAGCGTTTTTAATTGATGTAGTATTTCTAATGGAGTTACAGCCAATCGATGACTGATTGAATGATGAAAAAATACTCAACTGGCAGTTGGATTTTTTTTCTTTGACGTTGCAAGGAATGATTAGGTATGAATTGTGCCGCGCGGCGCGCAGTCAGAGTCAAGTGTATAAATGCCGGAACAAGTACATAGGAGATCGTTTGACTTTGCGATCCATGATGTGATTAGCAATTAGCGTGACTATCGAGCAGATGACAAGTGTAGTTGAGCTGAGCAGCATCTCTCTAAGACTGCAGGTGCAGCTTAAAATAGCCGAGTAAAATGTCGAGTGCGTTGCTGCCACAGTGAGCTCCGCGCGACCAGAGATATGCGTAATGCGATGAAGTGGCAATAGCCTGCACGGCGGGCGCGGCGCGAAGGCACAAATAAATCTGTCGGTGCATTGTAGAGAGCTGAAACAGGTTGGCCGTGCGCTTATAAATCAAGCTAGCCGACTATGCGTGCATTTGCATGCAAGAGAGCCGAGATCTGGTGCAGTACAGGCAGCAGTTATGAGAGTAGCTCCCAAAGGCGTTTAGGATGAATCGCTCAATTCAGTGCGATTATTTATAGCTGTGCAGGTGTTTATTCAAGCTATACGCGCCGCGCGCGGAGTTCAATGCAGGCTTCGAGAAGCTCACATGGTCTTTGCTTTTTGGCAGCGAGGCCGACGAAAACCTGCATCTTATCTTTACATCGACGCACACATATTATCGCCGATCGGGCTGATAATATCATTGGACCAACGATGTGCGATTTAATGCCGGACTTTTTTGCATCGCAATAATTCAACCTTCTGCCGCGAGTTTTTTCTCGCAACGGATCAACGTTCGGATGCTTGAATGATCGCTCGCTCGAATACGAAGAGAAGAAAACAATGGCAGCTGTGTGGGTCGAATTCTTCAAATCATTCAGCCTGATCATCCTCCAGGTAGAACTTTAATTAAACATCTGGCATGGTAGGCGAGATCACGAAGAGCAACAAGACCACGTTTCTTATAGGATACGCCGAGTACAAAAGCTAAGACACGCGGCGCGGCCGCTCCTCGCTTGCGAGTGCGCACCGCGGTCGCGGCGGCGGCCTTAGTTACAGAACCAAACGTCAAGGTCGACATCGGCGTTCGAGAGCTGCGCTCAGCTGGCAGATCGCTAAAATTATTGAACATCGCCCGGACGGCATTATCGCCGTGTGTAAATTCGACGCGTTAATCGCGATTAACCGTAAGTGCATCGTCCGTAATAAAGTCGCATAAAAATTCTTCTCTCTCTTTCTTAGCGAGCGCGCTCGTACGGTTGTGTAACTGTATGTAGATATTAAAAAAAAAACTTGCAGCTAATGTAACGGAGCGCCTACACGTCCCAATGCACCGAATTAGCGGAATTTTCGGCAGCCAACGCCAGCCAACATCTGGGCCAACGACTCGTTCTGATGTTTATTGTCCTGACTCATTTCCAGGTTATTTGCACGAAAAAACCAAGAAACAAACTCAAGAAATTTATTTAATGTGCGATTTCTCCCTTCCTACCGATCGACGAGTACATTCGCTTGCCTCTTTTGCCTCTTTTTTGGAAGAACTACGCGTCGACGCGGATGATCGATCGGCATTAGGCTTGATTTTAGAGATGTAGCTGCAGAAAGCTGAAATATGTTATTAGGTGATTGAGATTGTCGGATTAGTATTTATGTACGCAGCCCTCATGATTTGTCGAGGGATCTGGTTGCTTACAATTGTTGGCGAATTTTCATATATATTAAACTGATTTTGCATGCAGAAACGATTCCGATAACTATCTTTAGAGCAATACACACAAGTTTTCCCCCTCGAACAATTTATCCGCGCAGATCGTCTACTCGTGTCCATCGCTCTTTTTATTATTATTATTTGCGAATAATACACAACTCGAGGATGATAATAAAATTCTTATCTACCACGCGATGCAGCAGCAGCAGCAGCTTCTTGCTGCGAGTAAACTCGTTTTTAGAGTAGACGACGTGCTCGCAGTTGAAGCGGGCGAACCTATATTGCCGTATACACTCGCTCCGCTAGCGCGCACACAGATAAGTAATTGAATTTATCTGCCACGTGAGATGAATAAAGTTCCGCGAACAAAACAATTACCACAACAGCTAGCTCGCATCACGGTATATAATACTGCTGAACTGAATAAAATGTTAGCAAACAAAAGCTGTTAATTTGTTTCGTCCGGGGAGGAAGTCAATTACGACGACAAATTTATGTTTTTATCGCTTCGTTCGACTCTCAAATTTTCGTTCTACTTGTCAATTGTGGTGTACGTCAAACCTGTTTTGCTAAGTGAAAATAATAATAATAATAAGAAGAAGAAGAAGAAAATTTACAGTTTTTTAACACGAGAATGAAAAGTCTGAATGATTGTTTTTTCTGCATCGCGACGCATCAGCCGTATACATAACGCCCTTATCGCTGCAACCACCTCCGCGCATATACGCCAATGCACCAGCTTTCAATCAATTGACAAGCCGATCGGCCTGTACCGGGCGCCGATAACGGAATTATTCCGCCCTTCTTTTTCTTCTTCTCCTCGCCGAATTGCATCGCACGCAGTTGCCCTTGTTCTTTAGCAAACGCATACCTTTGATGCAGGTTTTACTAATCAGTCGCGAGCGAAGCTCATTAAAGGCAAAAAAAAGGGAGGGCGCTAGGTCGAGAAGAGACGACAAGTAATATAATTAATTTAATGCCACGTTAAACTGAGTCGCGGGAGCATCGTAGAACTTCATTACCGGCGTAAAGTGTAAGGATATCATCTGTCCGAAGGGGTTAGAAGAACCAGTTGCAGAGAGAGAGAGAGAGAGAGAGAGAGAGAGAGAGAGAGAGAGGGAGAGAGAGAGAGAGGTATTGCCAGCATAAAGTCAACGCGGCATAATACTTGATGGATAACTGGGCAAGCCTCGCATGTTTACACCGATTATTAATGAGAGAGTCGAGGAGCCCCCTTGCTAACAGATAAGAGGACAACGATTGATACACGCGTTAACGCCTTGTCGCGAAAATTCACACTTGTCGCCGCCGCCACCTCAGCGAGCTCTTTTGACAGGCTTTTACAATGCGAGCTTCCTCCTTTTTTTTGTCCAGGCTAGTTTGTAGCAAACAATTTTTTAGTTTCATTACCCAAGTAACATAAGCCGTATATGGCTATATTTGTAGTTTTACAACAGTTGCAGCTCGAGCTACTGAGGGAGAACGAATATTACAATTTGGCTCGCGCTAATAAATTGTGAAAGGGCTAAATGAAGAGTGCAGCAGTTGCGGCGACGGGGTTTATACAGCAAGAAAACAAAGGATTTGTGAGAGCAGCCCAAAATAAAAGAAAAATACGTTATATATGCAGTATCCTCTGTTGGTGGAGGAAGCTTGCGCGCGCAAATAAGGCTCTATCCTCATCTACCGCGTATATAACAGCTGTCTGTCTGCAATCAATCCAATTAAAAGGGCCAAATGCTCAAGCCGAATCAGCTGACATTGCTTATTTAGCATTCAATTCAATGGTCATATTTCCAAAACTCACAATCGCAAGAACGCGTGGGGGATCGAAAGGAGCCGATCGATCCGTTACAACGCGGTCTGCTCGTTGCGTGTTTTGACAATGACAGGCGCAACTTCACGGATACGGATCGACTGACATGCAATAATATAACGCGATCGACAATGCATAACTGTAGATTTGCAATATCCCCATTGCGCGTATGTGTATAGGTATGGCATATAAAGGCCGAATCAAGCGGCTAATAGCAAGCTGCTAATCTTAGCAGCATCGCACATCGAGTCGAGAATAAAGACCTCTCGCTTGGTCGTTTCCTGCAGAGCAGCAGTGGCTGCAACGGCTTCACGCCGCGTAACAATAATAATAATAATCTCAAATATATATGTACGCCAGAGTAATTTCTAATTTGCCGCCGAGCTGCCCGATAAATCGCTATTTATACGCATTGCAATTAAAGCCCTCGTGTTCCTTTTTCTTCTAGCCAGCTGCCACTCCAGCTGCAACGGCAACTTGATGGCTTCAACTGTAATTGAACGCCGCGCGCTACTCGAGATTCTCTTGCGGCATTTTTCGGAAATCTAAACGCTCGCTCGCTCCCTCGTCGCGCTCTCTGGCAAGTGCTAAGAATCAATTTGCGTGTCGTTAGCCTCGCGTCCTTGGCAAGCTCTCTCACTCGCTTGCTGCTTACTTTTATGACGTTCATATACATCGATATGCGCGAGATTGTGAAAAACACTCGAGGGTGTGCTGCGCCATCTTTTTCCAAAAGTTTGTTTTTCATTCTCAAAAAGGCAAAAAAGCTTCTCACGCGAAAGCCGCGCGCGCTACTTAAATGGCCACAAAGCTTTGTGAAAACCAGTCGAGCGAGTATATAGATGCAGCTCGCAGCAGCTAGCAAGAAAGTTTTTCCAAAGTCAATCAACGACACGAGAGAGAGAGAGAGAGAGTGAGTATATATATATATATATATATATATATATATGCGTGTGTGTGTATGTATATCGACAAACCATCGAGAGCGTACCTTCAAAAACAAAGGAAATAAATAGAAATAAGCAAGGACGAATTCTTCGAAGATAAAATTCTCTCTTTCGCTTTCCGCTCATTAGGATCATTTAACGCATTATCTTATTCTGCCGCCGCAAGCGCGTACACTCTCGGGCGCAAATCGATCCCACGGCCTATTCGTCCTTTTCTTCCTTTTTTGCTATACCATCCTCCTCGTCCTATCGACGACTTCTTCTTCAATCTTTTTTTCTTCTGACCAATCGCAAGAAAGCTTTGAGAGCTCGCCGCGCTTTACGATATTGAGTCGCGCTTCTTCTTCTACTCATTAGATCCTCTCTCTCTCTCTCTCTCTCTCTCTCTCTCTCTCTCTCTCTCTCTCTCGTTGAAAAACAAGTCTTTTGAGGAAAAACTAACTGTTAACGTTGCTCCGAGTCATACACATCCTCGGTGATAACAGCTCAAACTTACCTCGTTAATCCGTCAGCTAATCACAAAAAAAAATTACAAACGCAATACTTTCTCGGTCGAGTGTAGGTTATCGGGGATGAATGCGCAGGCACTTAGAGAGCTTTTCCCGGAAAACCTTAGCAAAGGGGGAGTGAGAGCTTCTAGCACCTACTACACGAGCACACACTAAAGGACGCTCGCCGTAAATCCTTAGCTTCTGATTTTATTTTTTTGAGCGCACTCGCGCGACTCGGCGAGAGAGAGAGAGAGAGAGAGAGAGAGCATCGCGATGCCGCGTAATTGGGATCCTGTGCGAAAGAGAAAGAGAGAGAGAGAGAGAGAGAGAGAGAGAGAGAGAGAGAGAGAGAGGACTCGGTGGATTGGTAAGTCAGTGCGCCCGAGCGGTGGGGGGATAGCCCTATTTAAGCCCTGGGTCTACCATGGACCAGCGCATCTTCAGCCGAGACGCTCTCTGGAGCGATACACTTGTGTATTGTGAATTTGGCTGTTGTTTTTGTTGATTCGGGTTTCTTTACCTTCTCTCCTCACTCTCTCTCTCTCTCTCTCTCTCTCTATCTCTGTCCCTCTTGTGCAAGAAGATGAGGCCGATCGTGATCGCGGCACTGTGCTTGTTGGCATTCGCTGATGCCAGGAGACCCATCAGGAGTCGAGCGAGACAGTTACGCAGGAATGAAGGTGAGTGTACTCTTCAGCCCCTTCGACGACGATGCGGGCGGCCGTCGTATATCTATCTATATACACCTACGGGGAATCGCTCGCTTCTTCTTCTTCTTCTTCTTCTTCTTCGTGCAATTGTAATAGGCCATTGTCTCGCTGCCATAAGCGCAACGCGCAGCTTATAATTGGCTCTTTGAAAAGCTCGCGATATATCGATATATATGTATGTTAATGTCGAAGGGATCGAATGGCTAATGATGTAATTAAGGTTTCGGATTCCATTCAGAGCTTTTTTCCTTCTTCTTCTCGCAGGAGTGCTTTTCAATTGAATCAGCGCGCAGGGTACGTTGGTATTGTCTTCGCTACAGACTCGATTATTATTAATATTTTTTTAGTACCAGACATTTTGCTCAATGAAATTTCCGTTTTCTTTTCTAATATGCGAGTTCGATCGATTGGATTTAACGACGAATATTTAGTTTAAAACATACTCTTCGTTTTTTTTCTTCAATTTTTCATTAGAATAAAAGTTTTTCTAATTAAATGATGTAGTTTGCATGTGAAATATTTTATTGTTTGAAGATTAGAATCTTAGAATAAAAAGCAAATGAAAAATGTTGCCTCTTTTCGCAGTGAACGCGGAGCCACAGGTGTGGGATTCGCAGATAAACCCCGTGGAAGGGTTACCAGCAGCAGCAGCAGCAGCAGCAGCAGCAGCGATCGGAGAGTCCCGTCAGTTCGGTCTCTTGCCGGGTTATGGAGGCCAAGGCGGTGGTCACCCCGGGCAGGGTGGTAGCGCTGGCTACCCGGGACAAGGTGGAGGTGGCGGTTATCCCGGCCAAAATACTGGTGGTCAAGGTGAAAACGGAGGAAACAACAGTAGTACTGGAGGTAGCGGTAGTACCGGTGCTCCCGGTAGTACTGGCGGAGGCGACGGGGACAACGAAATTCCCATACCTCTTCCTGGTAAACCCAAACCCCAGAGGCCTCCAGGCTGTTTGAAGGATCGCGGACAATTCCCAAGCCCCAAAAGTTGCGCTCACTACATTAACTGCTGGGACGACACCTCCGTGGAGGAGAAGTGCCCTAATGGACTGCTATTCAATGAGAAGAAGGCCTATTGCGACTTTGCGGACAACGTCAACTGTGGTAACAGACCCAAGCCCGGCAGTGAGTTTTGCATTTATTTCTTAAACATTACTTTATTCAATAATTATTCAAACGAACCATTTTCAAAACAATTTTTATAGAAATGTGTGTTTTTTTTTAACGTAGCTACTGTCATTGAAACTTGGAACATCTCAGAATAGCTACAATTATCTATAATTTAAAAAATTCTTTTTGTTTCGTGGTTCTGTTTTTTCTCAAAATCCCATTAATCGCGTCGACGAAAAATTCTGCCGAAGAATAAAATATACAAAACCTGGCGCGTCTAAGAGATAAATCACCTCTGGCACGAGCCTAAATTCCGAGTATCTTCGTGCGGCATACTCAGAATGCCAAAAGCGAGCTCAACACACAAAAGGGAATGAAAAAAAACAAAAAGAAAGAAAGAAATATTAAAACCGTCGGGACCAGCGAGCAAGCATGTTGGTCCGATCTCTTTCATTTTTTTACTTGACTCACCTCCTCTCCCTTCTTTTTCTTGCTTACTTCAGAGTCTCAACAACCCGGTGGTGGTTCGAAGCAATGTCCCGATCCATTTGGCAGATACAGAAGCCCAACCAATTGCTCCGAATTTTTCGTTTGCGTCTCCGGAAATCCCATCAAGTTCAATTGCCCCGAGGGACTCGTTTACAGTGAGGTAAGTTTATACTACTCGGTTAAAACTCGCTAACAATCGTCATTCGCTGCGCCGAGCAAGTTTTTGCTCTTTCGCCTCTCTCACTTACTGATGTATGTACTCTTATGCAAATCACGCCAAACTGGTAATGTCGGCGCACGCACTTTTGGATTATTTTGGTACTTGATGCAACGACCTGCTGGATGCAATTACCACGCAGTGACTACACTTGCAAAAAATTTTTCCAGAATACATCAAACTTGTCGCCTTTGATAATGTTTCACACTGCGCGCGCAAAAAAAAAAAAAAAAACAAAAAAAAAAACAAAGAAAAAACGGTAAAATAAATTAACAATAAAAACGTCGTCGATCTAAGATAGTGGTGTCGCGAGTTGAGATGCGCGACGCGATTTGGGCCAGTTAAAAACATTATCTACCATCAGCGGACAAGTTTCTTAATGGCTTATGCAGTTTGCATAATTTTGAATAAATCCTCGCTGCTGAGAAAATGTGAATCGACGATTTGAGTCATGAAAACGCGTAAATAACGATTCAACGTTGTTTTGTTTTTATTGTCCAGCGTACGGTTAAAGAAGGAGAGAGAGGGGGAGAGAAAGAGAGAAATGTGATTTCTGTTTGTTTAGGAAACGCTTATATGCGACTGGCCCTCCAAAGTGAACTGCGGCAATTTACCGACACCAAAACCACCTGCGCCTTCAAACGAGTGGAACCAAGGTGGAGGAGGCCACGGAAGCGGTAACAACCAGGGTAGCGGTGGCGGCCAAGGTAGCGGTGGCGGCCAAGGCAGCGGAGGCGGCCAAGGCAGTGGGGGCAGCCAAGGAAACCAGAGTAGCGGCGGCAGCACTGGTGGTGGAATCAACCAGGGCAGCGGTGGCAGCACTGGTGGTGGAAACAGCGAGGGCAGCGGTGGCAGCACTGGTGGTGGAAACAACCAGGGCAGCGGTGGCAGCACTGGTGGGGGCGGGGGAAACAACAACGGAGGAGGTGACAATCCCAACCCGTCGTATCCTCAAGGACCACAGGCACCCAATCCATCGAACCCCTACAACCCAAACACCTTCTTATTCAGGAACCAGCACTTTTGGCAGCAGCGACAGGCCAATCTCGACGAGGACATCCCCGCCCAAAAGGTTCGTTAACCCCGACTGCACACCTCTCTTTCTTTCTTGCAGGCCTCCTTTCTCCTACTCTTTCCGCCTCTCGGGCAGTTGGCTTTTGGCAAGTCCGCGATACTTGATACCCGACAGCGGCTCTGAGCGCGCTATGCTCTTTTTGCCGCGACTCACTCGCTCTGAGAGATCGTTCACTCCGACTGCTATCTCGCAGCCGCGCGGGAGGTGGATTTTATTGCGCCAGATGCTTCCGGAGAGCCTTCTCTTTGCCTGTTCTTTTTCAGCTTTGCTTCATTTTTTTCGGCCAATCGGCAATTTGTCAAATTTTCATTTCTTCATTTGATCAAGACAACAAACTTACGCACTCTTTTAAAAGCGACCAACTGCCGATCGGAAAGCACAGCGGTCTTTGCATAAAACCAGACAAGGATGAGAATATAAGAGCGAAGCGCGCGAGCGCCGAAAAAAATCAATTTTTTTATATGATTGACCTATCGAAACTAACAAAGCGAAAATCCTCCTCAATGGGCAGGACGAGGAGGCACTGGCCGAAGAATTGGAAGTCTCGACGATGGCCAGTGGTCCATGGGAGGTGTTTCACACAATTCCTCAAGAATTGACCCAAGGACCCTGTGAAAGCGGCGAGATTCATAGACTGACCGAGTCGTGCTCAAGCGTTGTTGTGTGCAGGAATCGCAGGCCGCAACTCGTCAACTGCCAGACGGGTTATACGTACGACACGCCCGCAGACTCATGTCGACCCTTCACTATAGCCAAATGGTGAGTGCACTTACATTTACTGTGAGAGATCTGTGGAGCAAAAAAAAGCCGAGATAAATATGGCTTGTCCTTTTGTTTTCTCTTCATTTCCAGCTAGTTCACCCGACTTCAGAGCAATTGCGAGTGACACGCGACAGTGCGCCGACTGACTGAGCGACCATGAGGAAGAACGAATCTCTTAATCTTAATTATTTTATTTGATAGCTCTTAAGTGATACGCGGCTCTGAACGTTCTTCGATCAAATGAGAAACGGACTTTAGTTTGTATTTATATTATAATAAATTATATGCAACATTTTCAAATGATGCCCATTCATTAATTATCGTTATTCCCAATTACCCCATACCCACTTTCAAAGATCCTAGCTTGAAACGAGCCAATTTTCACTACATATATTTAAATGCAGCCTCATCGGTATATTTTTCTTCTATGTTGTTGAATTAGATGTTACTCAACATCCAATTCAACAACATGTAAAAATTGGAGGATGCTGCTAAATACTTGGCTATTAATTTCAACTTTTTTTTCTACCTTAAGGTAGTTTCTACTCATCTCTGAGGTAGTTTTATCGTCAACAGCTTTACAATAAAATTGTAGAAAATTTTTTTGTACGCTTCTTCTTAACTATATGGACGTGGTTGCAAAATGAAAGGGGATTTCGAGCTCAAATTTGAAAAAAAATCCAAAAGTCTGAGTTTATAACATAGGATCTTGATGAGAGAAGTGGATTTTAGACATGCATTTTATGGATATTTAACAAACTGAGGACATTAGATCTTTTCAAAAATATGATTTATATATGTTGAACTTTACGTAGAACACGATAATCAAAAAAAAAGTTTACATCGCCAACGTTTTTAAAGAGTTATTTAATAATATACGCTAAAATAGGGAGTACTATACGTCTATTGGACAATAGCATGTTTTATAAATTTGTTTTTCGTGCTGAAATTATTTTTTTCCGAAATATAACAATATAGTCGGGGTAAAAATAAGCATGTAAATAATTTAAACTTAAATAACAAGGATTTTTAGTATCGCGATGGAGGTTATGACATTTCATTGGCTTGCTGGTATGACGTCAGAAGTGGGCGCGAGAATTTGAAATAATTTATTGACTTTTTGATTTCATTGAGTAATTGAGTAATGAATAAATTTGATTTAGCTATCATTGACTTTGATTTATACATAATTTTATTATATTTGAGTATGTTTTATAAAATATTTCACTATTAAAAGTAATAAAATACTCGTGGTTGTCATGGACGAAGAATTACCATTTCGTCAGTTGATATAGAAAAGTCTTTCTTACTGTGGCGAGCATGACGAGCCGAATTCCGCGTTGAACGAGGCTGCGGCAACTTCAGCATCGAACGTGCAATTCGGCCGTCGTGCTCGGATTTTTATCGTCGATTCATTCCTCATGCATCTGAGTTTGAAGCATCTCATCATGATGCCATCAGTAAACCGCTACTCAAAGGCTCCCAAAAGGTACCTTGGGCTCCCGAGCTCGAAAAAGCTTTCCAAGCTTGCAAAAATTGCCTTTCTTCGGCCACTCGTTTAGTCCATCTTCGAGTCGGTGTACGTATAGGCCTGTTTATTAATGCTTCAAATTTTGCTCTCGGTGGTTGTCTTCAGCAATTTATTGATAATTCTTGGCAGTCTCTCGCACTTTTCTCCAAGAAGTTGACCGCTGAGCAAACAGAGTCACCAGCGTACTACCAGGAACTCCTTGCCACCTACGAGTCTACCCAACACTTTCGTAATTTTCTTGAAGGTCATAAGTTCTGACAGATGAAGCTTGGAAAGCGATTAGTTCACCATTTTTACCAACCACAAGCCGCTGATTTGCGTTTTCCAACGAAAGCGCGACAAGTTGCCTCCCGTTCAGAGAAATCAGATCGCATTTATTTCTGAATTCACCACAGATATCCAGCATATCTATCAGTGGAGCGAAGAACATCGTTGCAGATATTCTTTCTCGCATCGAGGCAATTTCTAAACCATTCGATTACGAGGCATTGGCAATATTTCAAGAAAACGATAAAGAGCTCAAGACTTTCCTCGACCAACCTACATCTCTTCAAACTCAAAAAGGTTGAAATTCCTGGATCTCGAACATCGGTGTACTGCGACATTTCTACCGGTAGGTCAAGACCTTTTCTCACGGCTGCATTCCGCCATCAGGTTTTCGAACAGCTCCATAGCCTCAGCAATCCTGGTACCATTACGACCGTTAAATTTGTTAGCGATCGGTTTGTTTGGCCTTCCTTACAAAAGGATTGTCGCAACTGGGCTCAAGCTTGTTTGGAATGCCAACGCTCTAAGATTTCACGTTACGTAAAGTCACCGATTGGCACTTTTGACCTTCCATCTCACCGCTTTTCGCACGTGCATGTCGATCTCATATTGGTCCTTTGCCTCCCGTTCGCTCTTTTCGGTACAGCTTGACGGTCGTCGATCGTTTTACTCGTTGGCTCGAGGCTCACCCATTAGAGAACATCACTGCGGATCCGTCGCTGAAGCATTCCTCAATTGTTGGATTTCTCGTTTTGCCAAGAACCACCTCCTCCATTTGCATCTACACCTACACCAGCTAAGACGTCATCACCAGTTTCTCCATCCATACTGAAGCCTCCACCTCCACCCGCACCACCATCATCCAAGCCAGAGGTTACAACCCGTTCCGGAAGAAGATTGCGATTTCCGGATCGTTTTCAACCCTGATCATCTTCACTCCGCAGGTGGGTAGTGTGGCGAGCACGACGAGCCGAATTCCACGTTCGATGCTGAAGTTGCCGCTGCCTCGTTCAACGCGGCGTTTTTGTTATCTTCATATATTTTTCACCATTCGCTATTCCGACAGCTCACGAGCAAGACTTTAATAAAATGCTCTACTATTTTCTCCGTTTCTTAGTCGTCCGAGTACATTAATTCTCCTCATTACTGTAATTATCTATAATTCCGAAGTCATGAATCTTTTGTTTGAACAAACTATAAAAATAATTTAATCGAACAATTTAAAAAAAAATAGAACGATACTTATGGTAGTTTTCATATCTATCAATTTTTGTTGAACTCATTTTTATAGAATATTAATATTTATCTACGATAGATTTACAGCGCAGCGCGCATTTAGACTACTAGTTCTACTAAATTGCAGACCATCACTTGCAATCTTCGCTCACTCAGACCGCTTAATGCAAGCTCATGTCATTTCATCTTAATTTTCATTCGACTTTAAAGTGAATCAAGCGACAATGGATCATCATACATTGCCCACGGACTATGAAAACGTGAATAATTTCAATAGGTTCACCAGTCAATTTTGGCTAAGGATGACGTTTAGCGATGCTATTCACAAATCATCTTATTAATCATCACAAAGTAAACTGTTATATCACTTACGCTATATTATTTATCATTATTTTCTATTTTTTACTCTGTATTTGTCAGAGGACCTCACTCGCAAGGGGAGCCCATTCTCCGGGTCATGGATTTTGTTTAAACTTGGCCAGTGGCCTTCTTTGGTATAGAAATGAAAGTCCCTTGAAGGATTCTGTCTTATGAGTTTTTGTTCGAGAGTTATCGGGACTTATATCTGATAGATTGGAAAATAAAGTCTCTATATAAATCGAAATAACTGTTGAAATATTGAGTCTATTGTAATTTTAGGGTTACTAATAGAAAGCTGAGATCAAATCCTTCTGTTTACAAAAAATTTGGCGAAAAATTCCAATCCATTCATAAGTTGTGTCGCGATAAAGGTTTCTATAATAATCTAGCACTTTTGGAGTTTTGAAAATTTTATTAAGTATTTTGAATGAAGAATTCGAATCGACACAACTTATGAATGGATTGGAATTTTTTGACAATTTTTTTTTAAACAGAAAGATTTCATCTCAGTTTTCTATTGGTAACCCTAAAATTACAATAGACTCAATATTTCAAGAGTTATTTCAATTTATATAGGGACTCTATTATTCAATATATCAGATATAAGTCCCGATCACTTCTTAACGAAGGCTCACGGGACAGAATCCTTTAAGGGGCTTTCATTTCTATACAAAAGAAGACGACTGACCAAGTTTAACCAAAATCCATGACCCTGAGGGTGTGGTCTCCCCTTGTCAGTCCGTTTATAGATCAAAAAAACAAATCAATGAATCAATCAATATTTTAGACAAAGATGAAATGCGCGTCTTTGATGAAAATTGACAAGGGAATCGAATTGCTCAGCCTTCAAACAATTAGAATTTTAACAATTATTTAAACTTTTTCATTAAATAATCACGCCGAACCGGTAAAAGTATTTAGAAAAACTCAAACCAATTCTAAGTATCGTAAAGCGAAAAATCATAAAAAAAATTTTAATCTCCATGATACAATGGAGTACCTCTTCATACGGCAATTCAATTACAGATATGTATTTTGCTCGACTCGTCCGTCATTAATACATACAAATTTAGTGCGATTACGTCCATTTATATGTATCCGTACTAAAATCCAAGTTTCATAAACCTGCACTCTTCAGCAGCCCAACTATTCTAATAATTACGAAACAATTTACTTCAAACTTTAGTGTTATTAATGCTCGACTCTGTTTTCTCAACAAAAACATTTCTTCTACTGTTCCTCTTTGTTTTCTGTTTGTCGTGGAATAGTTGATATTAAAACTAATATGATTTACGCGCATTCCAGACTAACAGCCGTCGTTTAAATCAGGTGGAGCAATAACAAAAAAGTTATAAGCGAAAAACCAAAAAAGGACGTTTTATTTTGCAATATAATGCAAATTGCATTATGTTCCGGAGCGTTTTGGAAGCCAAGATGAATTTTTTCCACCATGTTAGCATCGAAACAAAGCTAAAACCGTTGAAAAATTGCAGATATAAAGATTTTCGATATTCTGTATAATGGTAATCCGGGCTGCGATCGCATTCAGATTCAACTTACCGCAGGTCCTTCTTGTCTATAGCCCGCAACTTCAAGGGTAGTGCAGAAATTGGTATAACCGTTCGCGGGGCTACATGCTAATAATATGTTGGTTTGTATAGCGTACAATAGATGTAAAATATAATGAAGCGATTACCCAAAGAAGTGCATCATTTAAATTGGCATTGTATAATTATCGAGAATGCACTTGTGTAATTATAAGATACCTTTACCCCATTCCGCCGCTCGCTCGTATTTCAAATGTACGCTTGTTACAGCGGTACGGCGCGGTGACATTATTTTTATACTCTTAAGTGATGAAAGTTCCAATAATGATTTAAATCATCTCCGAATACGAAATTCGTTTTACGCGAGCTGTTTTATGCTCTGGGTGAGAAGAACTTCTTCAAGTCAGAATTTGGCATTTTCGCACTTTCCATCAAGAGCATTGTTTCAATCAGCATGAAAAAAATTCACATAAAACTATGACATTCAATAAACATTTTCTCATAAGACTTATTAAAAATATTGATTGGGAAGGTCACAATGTTAAATTTAAACAAAAAAACAGATATGACGGTTTCTATAAAGTATCGTAGAAAACGAGTCTTTTTGCAAACTCAAGGGCGTGAAAAATACTATAATATGCTATTATTTGGAAATAGTTACATTATGGAAATAGTAGATATTTTGCGTGCATAAAAAGAGAGAAAATATGACGGGTTTTCGACGAGGCAACTACTTCTTATTGATTTATTCACATATACATTTATTTCATAGAAAATGACAAAATGAAATATATATATATATATATATATATATATAATTGCGAGGAACCGGAATATATACATGTGTGTATGACTGTTCATTATATAAAGAGCGTTTCGTCAACGATTAGCAAAAAAAAGTTGCAGCGGGCAAAAAAGACTTTTCTGCCCGCCGGGCCGAAAAGTAATTTTTTTGCCCGCTGGTCGAAAAAACGGCACTTTACGTCCTTTTTTGCGGGCGTAAAATCGGCAAAATCGTGCATCGCACAAAAAATAAATTATTGGTTCCCGATGTTTTATTCCATTTTGCAACTAAGCGTTTTTACATTTAACGCTATTGCGCCGCGAGAATAAATTGCAATAAAAATTTGGAAATGAGATAAGTTATAGTCATTCAGGTGTCTTTCAAGGTGATATGCATATTTCTTCGAAATTTTAATTTTATAGCTTCTTATGCGATGTCAAACTTTGAACTTTTTAAATTGTTTATACGGAAATTGTTCTTAAACTATTAGTGCATCGATGCCGGATTTTCGCCTAAATTTACTATTGAACTTTAATATTGGGCAATGCATTCGCAACTTCTTAGAAAAGTTATAAACGATTAAACATGTTAACGATTTCATTATAGTTTTTCCATTTTCATTGCAAAATGGCGGTGACTAAAAATTCAAAATAAATTTTCGAAATATACTATCCTTATGTAAAATTTTCCGAGGAACATAATGGCGCTATTTATTTTACGATTGAAACAACAGAAAAAAAAGTTAAAAGCTAAAAACGAAAAAAGTCACTTTTTTCTTCATTTAATTGCAAATTGCAATATTTTCCGGTTGGTTTTCGAAGCCAAGACTTTTTACCCATCATCTCTGCGACAACTCCGAAGCAAACGCCGTTGAAAAATTGGTGCTATTCGACAATATTTGGAGACCATATTTATTGGTGCCAGCAATCCCGGACTAGAAATGAAGTAATTATAAACATCGATTTCGCGAGAAAAAACATGCCAATTAATAATTTTATTGTTAAAGCAAACTAAAATCACAATTTAAATTTTGTCCCCTGGCTATCCGGCATGGAGACTCTACTTGGGCTATTAGTCTCCATGCTATCCAGGTACCCACCATGTTTGCCTGTGACGTCAGATAGGAAAAAACTTGGGATCTTACTTGAGGACTGTGAAGATAGCCCCCCGGATTATAAAGGAAATTGTCTGAGACATCTTGATAACGGGATTAATTGCCTTAATTGTCCCTGAGATCATTGGTAATTCCCCATTTTTTATTTGTTAACGGGAAATACGTGAAAATCGTGATTTTTCTCGAACAAAAGAATTGGCTGTTTTCTATGTCAATTATTGACAGATCATAATAATTAAGATCTTAAAATGAAGATCATTATTTCCCTTCTCAGCCCCCCAAATCCTATTTTTGATAAGTTTCGCCGATTTTAAATAAACAATAGTAATAAATTTAAATATGTACTTGAGTGGCGGGAAGGCTAGTTTAGTCGATAACTATAGTTCGCTGCAATGCGCTGATTTATCGACCGACTTCGCCTTTCCTCATGGCCTTCCCGCCACTCAAGTATTGAAAGTTATTACTCATGTTCATTTAAAATCGGCGAAACTCATCAACAATGGGATTTGGGGGGCTGACGAAGGAAATGATCATCTTCATTTTAAGGCTTAATATTATGATCCGTCAATAATTGATATAGAAGAGAGCCGATTCTTTGGTTCGAAAAAAGGATCATCTTCACGTATTTCCCGTTGGCAAATCGAAAATGGGAAATTACCACTGATGTCAGGGACAATTATAGGGCAATTAATCCCGTTATCAATATGATAATTTATGTACGGCAGTACATGGGTGCGTTCGATTATTAATCGAACGTGCTAACTTGTCGTCCTTGTCGTCTGTCGAGTCGACACTTTGTCACGTAACCGTCAATCCCAAATATTCCCAATAGTAGCTAACCTCTTAGACACTCTTAGAGTGTTTTAATTCCCGAATGGATTATTATTATTAAAAGTGAAAATGCATCATTTTCATGAGAAGATGTACGTGGTGTAGCTAAAAGTTTTTTTTTAATAGACAAACGAATAAACTCGAATTGACTGTAAATGCAATAACTTTTGGAATATATTTATAAAATGTTTGGAGAAGTCAAAGAATTTGCAGATTTTTGTTGGAAAGAAGTTTTGTCGATGGTCAACGATGCAGCAGTTTATATTGATCATGCAGCTGCAGAATGTCTGCATTGGCACACAGGAGACAAGGCCTATTTGACTTTAAAAGATGCTGGTGCTTCATCTGTTCATGAACTATCCTTGTACAATTTTCATGTGAGTTTTGGCAAAAACAATGAAAATATTGTATTTTACTATTTATCAGATATTTTCACATTTACAGAATCTGAAAGCCAAAGATGCCAGTAATGCAGTTATTATTTCTACATCAACTGACTCCCTATTTTATCAGCGTACTTTGAAATTGATCATAGAGAAAAACAATTTTGAAAAATGTTCTGTAATATGCACAGCTCATAGAAAAATTTTGAATTATATATCAGTGAATCCTGACGATTTAGAAAAAGAAAGTAGTTATGACACTTTGAGAGGTGACATTTTATCATGGATGATTGATAAAACTTCTCAGGCAATCAAGAAGGCTATATTTTTATCTTTGTAAAATGATTTTTTACTTAATTTTTTACATACTTGATTTTCAGGATTCTGCACAAGTAGCAATGATATTCAAACCAATATTTATAGCCTGTTTGAAGGACAATGTATTTGTTACACCACCTTTTGGAGCTTTAATGCCATCTATGGATGGAAAATTAACAGATGACTTTGAAGCTGATATTGAATTAGTTATAAGTTCATTCCACAGTTTATTTTCACACTATGAAGTACAAGAAGATATTTATGCCATGGGAAAACTTAGCAACTGTATAGCAGATAAATTAGAAAACTTCAAAGCTGCAGTAAACAGAAGAAAAGTAAATAATCATTATAAGTATTTTATTATGTATTTTTTCAAACAATCAATTTAGAAAGTCAATTTTATTTATTGGCGTTGTACCTTTAAGGGAAGTATGGAACAGAAAAAATTGTCATTAATATTAATAGACCGAACACTGGATTTATCATCTGCCACTACACACAACTCAGAATCGATTCTGGGAAGAATATTATGCACTTTACCTCATTTGCCTCATCATCATAATGATGTTGCTGTTCAGATACATTCTCTCAGTCTCAAAGGCGAGGTAATAATGCTTTATATTATATTCACTAAGAAATAAAGCTGAATTACTTTAAAAATTTTATTTCTAGGAATGTTTATCATCATTTGTGGTCCCAGGATGTTTAGCAACAAAAAATCAGGAAGTCATGAATGTACTTTTCAATAAGAAACAAAAAGAAGTTCTTCTGACGTTAAACAAAATGTTGATTGATATGGCAAGTCATAAAGAAAGCCCAAAACCAAGGAAAATTGCAACAAGAATTACAGCTTACAGTTTGGAAAAAGGAGTACAAAAATTCAGAGATTCCGAAAATATAGAGTCACTGTGCAGAAATAGTAAAAGTTTACAGGTATTTATTTAAAAATATACAATTGTTTCTCAAATTATTATATTTTTAATTTATGCTCTATTTTTAGTTTATTTCTGCAGTTGTCCAAGCCCTCAAATCGAATAAAACTTCTCAGATTGAATTCATAATCAGTTTGGAAAAACTAATTTTACAAAATTTAGCTATCAGTAAAGATTCTTCGAGTATACTTTTCCAGGTAATTAATAAATTTTGCTGTTATTTCTATTAATATATTGTGCATAAATAAATAAAATATGTATATAAATAAATCAAATAAATAAATATTTGCAAGGAAAAATATTATAAATTTATGTTCCTCACAGTTGAGCAATATTGTAAAAACTAGAGCAACAAGAGGTTTGGAAATGGAAAATTTATTAGTACTTTTAGTTTATCTTTACGCCATGGCTGGTCCTGACATTAAGTTTTCTGACCAACAAGAGGAAGGATTAAGAGAAGCTTTGATAATTGCAATATATGATGATATAAAAAAATGCAATGAAACAGAATCAAACCATGAACTGTCTGCATATTATCAAACTCTTTTACTACTAGGTAAATACCAATAGCATTGCATTGATAAAAAATAATATCGATTTTATAACATTTAAAATATTTTGAAACAAAACCAGGGGTTACTGATGATGAAGCTGCTAAAGAAACTGCAGGCAAAATAACTGATAAAGTAGTAGAAATTTTACACAAAATATTGCATCAAAGGAAATCAATGAAAAATTACAAGTAACATTTTTCATTCATAAAAGGTCTATTTAATAAACTATATAAAATGTGTGTATATTGTCATGCGAATTTTTATTGCAGACAAGTGATGAGCATGCCAAATACAAGAGAAATGGCTAGACATGTGGGTCTTTTGGAGCAATTGGTCACAGATTTACTTGACAAAAAGAGGCCTGACATTCCTGACTTAGTTCCAAAGAACTCTTCCTTGTTGTTTACAGGTTTTAAGTAAGTTATTTCACGTCATACTAAATAAAAAAAGCAAATCGTTTAAAAAAATAATGATCAATGGAAATCAATAATTTTGCAATAAACTTTAATTTTAGCTATTTAACTAAAGGCAAAGCAAAAAATCATCCATGTGACAATCCTTGGATTATAATATATGTTTTTGGAGGAATAACTCCAGATGAAATTAGGATTGTAGAAGAAATTGTCAATAAAAAAGGACCTAATGCTCCAAAAATAACACTAGGTGGAACAAGGCTGTTGAACCCACTCGAAGTGGTTGACAAGATATTGTTGACAAGTGTAAATTGCATATAAATTTTTAAGAAACAATATTCTATTCAATGGCTTTTTCTACCCAAAAAATGCAGCCACTCATCAATCTTATAATACAATTGCTTTTTATCTTTTTCTGACTGAATATCACACGTTAGTTCATTGGAATCCTCATTTCTAGATAACCCTATTGAATACTTGATTAATTTCTTTCCTTCATGCCATTCTGCAGTTTTTTTCTTTGATTCAAAGTGATATTGCTTTGTGTACATTGTCACTACTTTGAATTCTATTGTAACTTTTCTAATAATATTCAGCATTTTCATGACATATGAACTGTAAGACAATTCATCTTTTTGTTGCCAATAGTATGCACTAATACTGTCTATTACAATTACTCCCACTTTTCTATTTTTCAATAATATATTATAAAGTGAATTTATAGTTGCCAAAAATGGATGATAATTGTAACAGTTGATGATTTTTAAATTATTCAACAATTCTTTCACAATGGGATCCACGTTAACAACTGGTCCTTGAATATCAAAAATTTCAGTTTTTAAAATATTGACAAGAGGAGTAAGTTGAAATTGTTTTTCTGTGTTTATGAGTAACACATCTACATTGAGACCATTATATTGCAATGGTAAGATACATTTTGCGATAAGCTTAGTTAATAATAGAGTGATTCCACAAGAAATTGCGCCTCTAAATTCAACAACATCAGTATTTCTAAGTTTCTTAAAAAATAAATCATTATCTAAATCTTCGACCGGCCGTCGATCAATCAGCCTCGTAACAAATTGTAGGCCTGATTCAATGATCAAATCACTGCTCATAATGATATTTGCATAATCTATATCACCGAAATTCCCTGTAGCCTTTTCAAATAAAATTTCTAACCTAAAACATAAACATTAAAAATTATATTCCAGAAAATAAAAAGTAATAAATGTTGAAAATACCATTAATCACCTGCTTGCAAGCCATGGCTTGTTCTTTCGAAAACTTTCCCAACTCATCAAATCTCACGCAGCATGACAGAAAGATTTCCCAGAAATTTCGCTCATGCTGCCGCGAACGCCGCAAGATGAGGCGACAAACACGAAACAACATTTAAAAACCCCGCGTCTGCAGCGTATATGACAGCGTCAATCGATCGTTGGGAACCCACGTCTGCACTCGTGACTCGCGCCAATGCTGACTCGCAGCTCGCACTTCGCGCCCAGCACTTGCCATCCATGATTGCTAGTGCTTGCTTGCCAGTTGTTGCCAGGGGCCGGATTCAGTAAGCCTTCTCGAGCGAGAGCGTACGAGAGAGTGCGAGTGAGTGAGAACTAACGCACCG
>JAWWMK010002156.1:0-34380 GCA_035047105.1 Galeopsomyia nigrocyanea
AAACTGCCTTTCCAACGCTTGGTGCGTGAGATCGCTCAGGACTTCAAGACTGACCTTCGTTTCCAGAGCTCTGCCGTAATGGCTCTTCAGGAAGCCAGCGAGGCTTACCTCGTTGGTCTCTTTGAAGATACTAACCTTTGCGCCATCCATGCCAAGCGTGTCACCATCATGCCTAAGGATATCCAACTGGCTAGGCGTATTCGTGGCGAGCGTGCTTAAAATTTATTTCATCTTTATCCTCATAACATCGGCCCTTTTCAGGGCCACCATATGTTTCAAACGTTGAATATACTATTGTTGCAAGATAATTCTATTTTATGAGTATTCCAGATAGCTTCGCAATAAGATAATCAATTCGAAATTTCTCTTTCAATCATTCAAACTCGTGCAAAAGAGTGCAATTTACTCTTGTATCAGTCGTATACAAGTAACATGCAAAAAGAATGCTAACGGTACTTTTTCTATTTTGGCTTTCACATAGATGCCAAAATCTATGATCTTGCAAAATGTAAAAGTTAGTATTATAAAAAGTATGAAAAACCAGATGTTTCATTACAAAAATTGTAAAAATTATATAATTTTTCAATGACTATAAAAAAATGTTTATTCGTGTATTTTATAATAAATCGTAGCTAAATATATACGGAGGGTAATAAAAATACGAGTATTTCACGTCTCGGCTTCCTTACGAAGAGATATTTTTATAACAAACGTCCTGATTTCCATTGGCTTCATGGTTACTTGTTTAATATCTCTCGTATTGACATTATCAGATTGCTTTTCAGCATTTGGAACTTCGTTATTTTGAGCTTTCCATTCTAAGCGTATATTATTATTCACTATTTTCTCGTTAGCTCCAAGAGTCATCTCAGTAGCGGACGCGTCGAAATGGGGGAAGAGCACCTGAAACAATTTATCATTGTAGTAGATGTAAATGCAAATTGTACAGCGATAAATAAAATTTCATAATCCACTTACGTCAAAATCAACAGTTGCAGGCACAGAATACTTGGGCGACTCATTAACTTCAAAAATGTGCTCGAGTCGAAGCAAAACATGTTGATCCTTCCATGGTTCAAAACTCAGGATTCGGATATTTTTCGGTAGCTTTCCAATAACCGTATCGTCGCCCTGAATCGTTTAATCATATTCAGTTTTAATTATATACACGATTGAAATATTCGACACGTACCTTCATGTTATAATGCTGTTTCCACTCTTCATAAGAGTACGTCGTCGGGGATATGAACAGCCATGGACGCAAAGACAACCTAATCGTTTGTTCCTTTTCTCGTAGTATTAATTCGTCGCGGTTTAGTGAGTTGCCTGCAATCAAAATATGCTGCCCTCGAGCTACCAAGCCTCGACCATAAGCAGTTTCGTTGAGTGCCTCGCCAACTCCAAATGCGTCGTCGTGCAGTAGTCTTCGATGAACCTATCCACAAAACAAATATTTATCACGCGATCTATTTTATTTTCATTACCAGTCGGTCGGATTAATTACCATTAGTTCAATTTCTCCCTCTTTCAAACTCGTTCCTCCCTGAGCACGATCATTAAGCGCACTTAAACGGCGCTTCTCTTGCTGATCCTCAATACTAATTTTAGAATTGATTGGATAGTAATTACCAGAGACTGTTTCATTAAGCTCCAGTTTCCATGCCGATCTGTAGTTGAGCTTACGTTTAAGCATCTCACGCCCATTACTATCGGTATAAAACTCATCGTTGTTCTTCACATTGCTGGAATACTTCATGATAACTTCCTTGCCAATTTTATCACTAAAAATCAATTGACATAAAAGTATTCATTAAATGTATAGCAAACAATCAAACGATTTTTTTTACACTCACTTAATAGGAATCGGCCCAACAAGCCACTCAAATTCCACGTGTTCCTCATCCTTGTACAATCGGACTACCTGACTCGTCCAGTCGTTAATTACTTGGTGAATTTCTTGAACTAGAGGTCCTGTAAAAAGAAAACAAGACGTAAATAAGAAATTTATAATTTACTTTACTTTTTCTTTGAACTCATTAAACTAGGAGAACCTTTGAAAACTGAGACACAGTTTCTTACGAGTGGTATGTATTTAGTGTGATTATATTTAGGCCTAAAAACATAGGCACCCGATGATCGGTTAGCTGACACACGATTGTTACCCTCAACGCCCTCATAGTATTGAAATGATTGCTCGTACTTGATTTCGACAGGTGTCTCGACCGACACTCTGCCTTGTTCGTTGACAAAAATCTTGTACTGCTGTGAAAAAAAAGACTAGTATGTGGAATTCAAAATTTAACAAATAATCGTTATACAAACCTGTCTGCCAATGAATTGTTCTTTGGATCGATTGTCTTTGAAATTGTTGAACCCACTACATTTCTCACTCACGTAAAAAGATTGATAGCCAAGGGCAGTAACGTTGAACGCTTGAAAAACTAATTCACTCGTAGCTTTGCTTGATCGCCCAGGAATCTTTCGGACTGGTTCCGGTATTGGCAGAATTTGTGTAACGAGTATTTTCCCTGTGAATTGCACCAGAAAATCGTCATTGATAAGAACTTCATTTGCCGTGAAATTGAATTTTATTCCCGACTAACCATTAAAATCTCTGACAGTGTATTGCGATTGTCCAACTGGCACGCGAACATACGTGTTGAGCGGCTGACTCGTTGGGTTGTAAACTGTCACGACGAATTTCGAATTTTCGCTAGTATACTCGCACGAGCTGATGTTGAGCAAGAGACACGAATAGAATTCGACTGGTTTGTCATTATTGGTGTTGTTCTTGTTCGTCCATTTGCTGCAATGGTTGATAAGACCGTATATCGTTGCGTGAATGCTTTATTTATAGATCATTACCGTAAGGCATCGTAAGCCAGGCGTTCTCCGTTTTTCATGCTGTGATGCAAAAGTCGTGCGTAATCCTCGGCCACGTGTTGCTTTTCCGTACCGGTCACGGCGTCGTGGTGCTGCATCACACCCATTGCTTCGCGAAACAGCTGCAACTCGTGACTGTCGGCTGTATTGGTCAGAGTTGACAATTGTTTAATGACCTGCCAACATTTATTTGAATGAATGACGATAATTGAGCTATGAATATCGCATTTCATAACTCACTTGTAAAAAGTTATTTCCCATCCTCTCGTAGAATTTGAGCGTGGGTCTGGACGTGAAGTAACCCGTCCAAAAAGAATGACGATCGTTGGCGTATGGAAAGAAATCGTCATTTTTCGTCGACCACGTCAGATTTTGTTCGTTCACGGCTTTCAAGTAGCACGACGGTGTCGAATAGAAGGCTTTGTACTGTTTACCATTGAACTTGTTTATTCCACTGTAAATTGACGAATATTTTAAATAATTTTCTTTCGATCAGTCAGTAACACAAGCTATAAGTACCTGATAAGTTTATCCAAATTAGTAAAATACATTTCGGCATTCAAGTAATTAAAATCATCGCCCATCGTAATTATTATATTGTTCGTTTGGTACGATGATGCTTGCTTATTAGCGAACTCCAAAAATGCTTTAACCTATTGAAAAATTTATGATGAATGGTGCCCCTGACAACTGACATGAGTACATACTTTTTTATCGATGTTAAAGTCAGGACTCTCAGGATCATCTATCATTGGCTCGTCGCGGCACAGAATGTCAAAGCAAAAGCCTGGAGGTGCTGAGTAATGGTTGTACAAGACGGTCGTGAATATATTCGCGTGCTGACCTGTAATCAGTGTATCATTGTCAAAAGCAACAGGCAATACATTCAAACTAGTTTTTTGTATCTTTTTACCTAAGCTTGGACTTGCCTCCCAGACAAATTCCATAGTTTTATCTTTGAGCCGCTGCTCTTTGTCTTGGTAATCGATACGATTCAGCAGCATACCATCGAAGCCAAGCTGGGAAAATATCGAAGCTTGCTCGCGGGAATGACCAAATGGATCAATCTGCCAACCGATCTTTGGACGAGCGCATTCTCCAAAAGTGTCGTTGAGGCGCCTGTACAGATAATCTCAATTTCATTACTACAGGTATACAGAAATATCACTAATAGACGATAAACAGAATAATAACCTGAAACCCCATGTGAATTGGTCAATTAATGAGTGGTAATGAGTAGCAGCCTCGTCGTTCATACTCCAGCCTCCGCCGATGATCTCGAGGCGACCCTCGTTTATCAGATTTCTCATTGCTTCTTTCCTCTTGGCATCTTGACGTTGCCACCATTTCCATAGAAATGCCGTTTCCACTTGAATGAATCTAAAAGATATTGCACGTTGAAAATAATGTACTTTATAGTTCATTCGTCAGTAATCACGAGATTGTATTTACCAAAAAAAAATTTTTTTTAAGTATTTTCAAAAAAAAAAAAATTTCTATTAATTATTGAGCTTCTTAAAGACAAACATCACCACTTACTTTCGGTTGGGATCTTTTAAAAGGGAATCGACGACGCTGTCAATGATGTATTGCACGCCAGCTACTTGGATGTTCATGCGACCTTGTGAAAAACAATTAATTTAAAAAAATTTTTTTTTAATAGCAGTTGAGTATTAAAAATCTTACCGCCAAAATAATATTGATCGACCGTTTTTAACCAGCCAACATCATCATGAGAGTGGGATACAAAATGGATATTCAATTTGTCAGCATCGCCTTTCGTACAGGTCTAAAATCCAGAAAAATCATAAATATGTCTTCATGAATACTTGTTGCCATTTATCGAAACACTACTTTGAAAAAAACCAATGTGATAATTATAACGATTCAATATATTTGTTCAGTTTTTTTTTAAATATATCTACTAAATTTATTTTGCAAGTGTTTTGAAATGTCAGAGACATAATTATAAGCGAATGTGCGATGGTAATCAGATAAGAACCGACAAATCGCGCTTTTGAGAGAAATTGTGGGAAGATTGTATCAGCATAACAAATTTTTGCTGCTAGAAGATCAATATTTAAAATAATGCCGATTAGTTGAAACTTTGTCTAAAATTATAGGTACTCACTTCGTAGCCGCACCGAAATCGAGTTTTCTCATCTTTGTGTAAACTGGCAGCCCAGCAAAGCTGGATTACGAGTAGTAAACCAATTATACGCCTCATCTCTGAGCTATGGCGCGTAAAAGACTGAAAGCCGCTCGAGTTTAGTACATATTTGTATGTATACGTTTGAGCATTGAGTGCACGCACGCATTATCAATAATACGTGAGAGTATTGCGATAGATGGACAACAGCATACGCATTATCAATAATACGTGAGAGTATTGCGATAGATGTATAGCTTATCTCGCCTACCAGCTCTGATTATATACTCTCAAGTCCAAGTGGTTGACTATACAGCTATTTTTTGTTTACAGGTACATTCATCATTTCCGATTTAACATATTATTTTAAGGCTTTAATCCAATTACAACTTCATAAATAAAATATTAATTTTAGAAAAAATAGAATTTATCAGAGAAAGTTGTAAAGACGATAAACGAAGCAAAAAGTAACATTTTTGGGTAACTTTTTTTATGACATAAACTGGAATAGAAATTTTCACATGTAGAAACGAAAAAAAAACGAATTAAATACATACAACAGAATAGGAAAATTTACGGAAGTTGGGTTTGATATATTTACATGTTATGAGCATAACATGTGATATAAAAGCTGTTTTCAGGATTTTGCGCATTTTGGAAGATTTATACATGACTCGTACAATAAGGTATTGAAATAATAATAAGACCAATCAATAGTATCGCGATAATTTTATTACAAAAATATAAACAATGAAATACAAAAATACATTTTATGTTACATCTTTTGTCACTTTTATAATCTACAGTATAGATATAAAGTGACTTATGGATTAATTATCAAATCATACAACGATTCAGGAAAATAATGTTTTAATAATAATATCGAGTATTTTCACTTAACTGCCTTTTTTACTTTATCTAAGAATTTTAATAAGTATTTTTCATTCTAACGACCACAATAAAATACCCACATGTATAGATCAGGATAGCACATTAAATTTCTATTTACAACAATAAATAAAATCTGTATAATTTTAGAATACATTTTGTAGGAACACAAGGGATTAACTATTCCGAATATTCAGAATACGAAAAAAATTTAGTAATCAGTCTTTATAAATTAAAAATCACCAATGTAGATTTAAATTACAATATTTACATATGTACATACTCACAGTCAATGGTTCTGTGCTTAAAATAATTTTATCGAAATTTTTTTAAATCATAAAAGTCTAAATATTCAATTATTTTTTGCATTACAATATGATCTGAGTCAAAGAGGCCTATACTTTCACTTATTATCAAAGCAGCTTTCTTTCTCAATTTATTCGTCATTACAGCTTTATCATAACGATATCTTAATAAATTACAATAATATGAACTCGAATTAAACGTGTTACGTCTAAACTTTTCAACGACTTCTGGTTTACGTACGTATCGAAAGATTTTCTCTTCCTCTTTTTCAGCTAAAAAATCGAACAACGTCATGTTTTCAAAAATTACGTCCTCTTTCATTCTAACTAATTGCCGAGTACACGATTTATAAAAATCTCTGAGTCTTTTCACGGAGTCGATCTGTTGTCGAATAATATCATTGATGGGTGTGCCAAATTCGTCGATTATTGCAAGATGCGCTAAAATAGGTTCAGCCAAATTATAATTTTTCAAATCGATACACATTTGAATGACCGTTTCATTGCTCTCGGATATAATTTGCGCATCGGCGTGATACTGCATGAGAAGATTGACGCACCATATGCGGCGCGATGTCTTTCCTTTTTTATGAATCGCATAAAACAATGGTGAACACCCATTGTTATCCAAAGCATTGACATCCGCCTTCTTATCTAGCAAAAATTGTAAAACGTATGAAGCCTCTTGCTTTGCCGCGACGTGTAATGCAGTTTCCCCGTTAACATCACTAGCGCTTATATCGAACTTTACATACCGCAACGGTTTCAGAGCCTTTCTGTTGTTATTGAAAGGCAAGTAGTGTAAAGCCGTTCTGTCGCGAAGGTCTCGCGCTGTGAAATCAACCTTAAACTTTTTAATAAATAGGTTTATCGTCTCCTCGGTACCATTAGCGAATATTGGGTAGAGTTTCAGCCTTTGTGGGTCTTCTTTGTCTGGGCTTGTCCAGTCTACGTCTTCGGGAATGATACTATACATGATCACCAGATTCTGTACCTTTTTGTGAATAATATGATACGTAAAAGGTACTTGTTCAACGATGTTTACTGCGTTCACGTCAGCTTTGTATTGCAAAAGCATCATCACGTTTTTCAAATCATTCAATTTCGCCGCTATATGCAAAGCGGTATCGCCAGTCTCCGCATTTTTTACATTGACAGCACAACCACGATCGAGCATTATTTTCGTCAAATTCGAATTATTCAAATAAATAACCCGATCCAATGCACAATCAGCGCCTAATAAAATATCTGCTAGCTCTTCGTTAGAGAGACAAATTTTTTTTGATTTTGCCAGAAACATTTTCATGATCCTCAACGTTGCCGGACTATTGTAAAATTTTAAAGCCATATGCAATGCATTTTCACCGGCATTGTTACGAATTTTGTGAATGTCAGCATTAGCGTCGAGCAACGATTCAACGTTTTTAACTTGAATCTTCGTCACAGCCAACATAAGCGGAGTTTTTCCTTCTTCGTTTTGGGCGTCTATTCCACATCCTGATCTTATTAAATAATGGACTGCAACTGGAGAACCGGAATAGGCAGCTTCGTGAAGAAGAGTCGATCCTGTATCGTCGAGGACGCTCTCAAAGGTGACACCTTTTAATTTCTTCTTTATGTAAGCTTTATCTTGACTTTTCAAGGCCTCAATTAATGCTGAATGGATGAACTTTTTGTCATTGATGGAGTAGTACTGTGATTTAAACACACAAAATTGCTTATGTTAGTATGATTATTTTGCATTGAGATTACTTGGTTAAAAAGTTAATATGCGATTGACTATACGAGTTTTGAATGGCGAATAATTCAATTTATTTAGAAAATTATATTGCACGTTAAATTTCATTTTCAAAGTAATAAAATTAGGACTGGTTATAACCTTTACCAAACTAGAGAACCCGAATTATAAGCAAAATTTTATAAGATGATAAAGAATCGGGTAAACAAGTGAAATGCTTCAAACAATTTAAAAAAATTTGGTTTTATACATAAAAATAAATCTAGCTAAATAAACTATATTTGTGTGTAAAAATGCAATTGTCAACCGATATGTTAATAGTGAAAGAATTTTCAAAATGTTATAACTAAATTGCACTTTTATTATTTAAAAATTTATTGTTCACTCACTAAATTCATGATCGACTTTGAGAACTACTGGTAATTCTGGCTGGATTAAGTATTAACACATTCCTTCACAACGTGAATAAATCTTCTGCGTCATTTCCGAATTTTCTGTAACAGACAAATTGAGATACACTGGACAATCTTTTTTCCACAAAAATACGATAGTTTCATATCAAAATTAAGAATTAAAATTCCTGATTGCTTTGTAAACTTTTCAAACAACTAGATGATAATGTTTGAAGTATGATAGCAAGTTAACTGACACACTTGTATTAATAAATATCAAATTTATGAATTTGAACGTATACGCACAATTCAACATTAAATTGAACACAAACGTAGGTGCTCAAAAAAATTATTTTCATTAAGAATTTTGCAAAATAAACTATCAGTTTTTACGTGAGTTACGTAAAAATTTGAAATAAAATAAAAAAATTTTAACTTACGTATCATCGACATGTCTTTTTAATGGTTATCCAATTTTATCAATTTTACGAAAAAAAATTTACGACTGGGTGATAAACATTTGTATTTGGATACTGCATTGATGTAACCTAAAAATGATTCGATTTAAAGAATTATGAGTTTTAGATTTATTTAAGTGTACGTTTCGATCATGTAAAAAATTATTTATGTAATCTATTACAACTGAGTTTAATATTCGAACGTCAATAGTAATACTTACAAACGTATTGATGAGTATGAATATAAATAAACACACACGCGTACATCAATAGTCAATACTGCGGCTGGAGGCACCCTGCCCTGGCACAGCTGTGCAATGGAGGTGCGCGCGCAACGGAAACAGCTGACGACGCGATTGCCATTCATAGCGCACATTTTAAAAGTACGCGTAGTCTTTACTGTAGATAGGTTTGAGTATTTATTATACTTACCAACGCTCATCTTTAAAATTAAGAATAGTGAGGATCAATTGATGAGATTTCATCCCCGTCATATTTATTCAATATTTATCCCTGTTTCTACGTTAGCTTTTATTAAAGACATTACAATACGTGCATTTTTGTGCAGATCATACATGTCTCCCATTTTTCACGACAATTTTATAACTTGAGTCACTACAGTCGTACTATGAATCGTACTATATCTTAATTGTCATTGTCAGAAACATTCGCAATTTTTTTTTCAACGGATTGGCTTTAATAAGGCAGCTGTTGATGACTTTTCAAGCGCATGAAATTATATTACGTAATTTGAATTTATTATGTTTCTGAATTACTAGAATGACATAATACGTTTCCGTACTGTTAATAGTCAATATATCCAATATTAATATGATCAATAAAAGAATATTCAATCGAAAATAGCTAATAATTGTTTATTCGCCTTCCCAATTTCTCCAAATCAATTAAATAAGATATGTCGTTGACAACCCCATCTGAAATGGCTTTCGAAAATGTGTTTTAAATTGCTTCCGCGCAATATAATATGATATCTCAGTAACATTACTTGTCTACAGAAATCTATTTATCCGAATTTTCGTAGAATCGATTGATAATTTTATTCGATTTAGGTTACTTTTTAATTCTTCAGGAAAAAATCCAAATTATTTGGCATAGACGACTTGGAGAATTAAATAATTAAGAAATGAGTCATCTCACATGTCAGAATATCTTCAGTGATTTCAATTGTATAGTATACAGAAAAAAAAATAGTTGCCACATTAGAAGTGTCATACCGTCAAATTATAAAATTATACTATGTAGTATCACAATAGTAAGTGACTGAAAGAGGGAAAACTATCGTAATTACAACAATTAACTTAAAGATAATGCTACTAACTTGACTTATTCAGCAGTTGTGTTTGTAGTCAATAGCCAAAGTCGATGCGCACCTTGTTATTTCAATATTTACATTCAACAATTTTATTTGGAAATATATAGTATGTCACCAAATATACGTTTTATAGTCGCAACGATTTTTCTATTGCTAATAAGTAATGTGAGTGCATACAATGGGCCAATAGCAGGTGGTAAAACTACTGAAGATTGCATTTACGGCGATACATCGAAGTTGTCATACCTTGAAATAACGCCAGTATGACTCATTATTCAAAATTTTGAACAATACATACATCCGCTACCAAGTAATAATAGCAATCATATTGTTCCAGTATCAAATGATCAGGAAAGAGGGTTATGCAGCTGAAAATCATTTGATCCTTACGGATGATGGGTACTTACTTACTCTGAATCGGATCCCAGGTCCACCAAATGCACCAGCGGTGCTTTTGCATCATGGATTTTCTGCGACTGCTCTTGACTGGGTAGTTGCTGGAAAACACAAGTCTCTAGGTCTGGAACATTAAGGTAGTACTCTAGTCGGTCTATACTACGTGTATAACCTAAAAAAAAAGTTGAAAAAAATTATTACATGGTGCCAAAATGTTAAAAGAACATCTTAAACTATTGTAATTTGCCATAAAATTTAAAAAATACACAATTGCAACAACAATACAAACGCCCTAAGTATGCGGTATACAGCATATACTATAGTAAAACCATTAAATTTCATGTTTTCAATAAAGTTTACGGCATAACACACCGGCAAAATTTTTGAAAAAATATATATGATAACTCATCGTTTCATTTAGTTATAGTTGGTTTTCTAAGTTGACCTTAAGTTTTCTTCAATATTTTATACTAAAAAAAATCGTAGTTTCTGCGCACCAGTCCCATTGCTCGCGTGTAAAATTGGTCAAATTTGATCAATAATAACTGAAAAACGGCACCGTCAATCAAGCTCAAACTTTGCATAATTGTTTATTACTATGTTTGCTAGGTATATACAAAGTTTGAATAAAATCTTGAGTTGTCATGTCCGACTAGAGTACTATCTTAAAACATTCTTTAATTATCGAAATAATTCAAGTGTTTTTTATTATAAATTCGTTTAGCATTCCTTTTAGCAAACAAAGGCTACGATGTTTGGCTCGCGAATGCCAGAGGTGGTTTATATTCGAGCTGTCACGTGAAGTACACTACATCTGATTATGGTTTTTGGAATTTCAGGTACAATTAACCTTAATTAATTCACTATTGTTACTAGTAAAACTGATTTGATGTGCAGTTTTAACGAAATTGGACTTTACGACATTCCCGCCGAAATAACGCACATCTCACAATACCACAATAGTAGTCTTTTTTACATTGGCCATTCAATGGGAACAACAGCTTTTTACGTCATGGCCACGGAAAGACCTGATATAGCATCGAAAATCACCTTGATGTTCGGTTTTGCTCCTGTAGCTTTTTTCAATCACATTCCACTTTCACTTAGCGTCACTGCGTATCTATCCACTTCAACGAATGTAAATATATTAGCGAAATAGTATGTACAAATTCGTTAATCTGTAAATGAATAATTCATTCAATATTTTTTTAGACTCTCGTTGATCGCTTCAACGCTGGGGAATTGTATTCTCCAAGTATTGCAAAATATTTTTCCAACGAGTTCTGCACTTTGACCTCAGTGTCTTCTCACATTTGTTTATTTTTTATGTACACGTATAGTGGTTATGACTTTCCACAATTTAATTACGTAAGTGATAAACTAGCATAATTGACTTTCATATTTAACTATGTGTTTCACAATTTTTAGACTCTGTTCCCGCTAATCTTTAGTCATCATTTAACACCATCAGCTAATAAAATAAAAAGTCATTACCTACAGATAGTAACTTCCGGGAAATTCCAGAAATTCGACTATGGAGTTGAGAAAAATTTGGAAGTGTACAATAGCTCCGTGCCGCCAGAGTATGATATAAGGAAGATCCGAGTACCAGTCGGTCTATTTTGGTCAGAGAATGATTTAGTGTCTACTCCAGGGGTAAAATATCTACATGTAATATGCATTTAGTTGGAACAAACTTATTAAGGCGACCAATAAACATCCTTTTTTTTCTAGGACGTCAAGCATTTACGTGATCTTCTGCCACTCACTATTTTGTATCATAAAGTTGATTATCCGAACTTTAATCACTTGGATTATTTGTTTGCAATTAACGCTCCAGAATTGGTGTATTCAGTGCTCTTTGATAAGATGGATATATATCGATAAATTTTGATTCAATATTTTCTTAAATAATATTTAATAAATACCATTTTCCACATATCTAGAAAAATACGATATTTACATTCTAAGCTTTGAAAAAAGATTTTTAGTGTATAATAATTTTTAATAATATCTTAGTTAAGAAATCTAGTCGTTTTTTCGTCGTTGCATAATTAGGAATATTATCAAAAACTTTACACTATAATAGTACCAACTATTTTGATATCAGATAGACTCATAATGTGAGACTTGGCTTTATTATCGTTACTTGATTAGAAAACAAAGTGATGTAAGAAAGACTCATGGGACAGCACTTTTTGTACAGGTTTTTAAACCAATTAAAAACTTTAAAAATTGCGAAATATTTGAACCAAATAACTATAATGAGATGTAAATAAAATAAAACTTAAAGGAAAATGATAGAGACCGATTGATCTATAAACTCTATAAAAACGTTTATTGTGCTTATATTATAATATCATTTAATTTCTGAATAATCTGAATAACTCTAATTCCATAGTAAATTGAATTGTCATGAACGAACAGTAGATATCAATTTGATAAACGTATCAAATAGTACTTCTTTGGCAGTAGCGCCAAGTACAACTTCAAAGTGGCTGAAATTTTCATCGTCAATCTGATCGAACGTCAACTTGATCCTCGTAATCACTATCTATATACAACAATTGGGTATCATTTTCTATAGCTCTTGCCGAAACTCTATTTTCTAGGCAGAGAATGATAAGAAAAATAAATAATCTCCCTCGTTGTTTTATCGTCATGTTGAATTGCTATCTATTCAGAAAACTAAATTACGAACTAAATTACGAATAAATATCGAGTATTACAAAATTACTGTCCAGATTCTACAATCATGTCTTTATACATCCTGCAATAATAATCAACATTTTTAAACTCGCAGCTGCAATAATACAGCGTTGCAAGTATTTTTCAGTATTTCGGCTGATCAACTGTATTTAACTTTGGTAATGACTTCTTTGTAATAACAAAAATTGACACTTTTAAAGGACAACGACATATTGTGCACGAGTCAAAAGTGATAGCGTCAAAATTGTATAAACACGCCCGTCGCATATGAAAAATGTTAATTTCCATCGTATTTCGTAAGACTAATTGTAAAGAGCTTATCAGTCATATTTAATCAAACGATGCAAGGCTGAAAGAATCAAAAAATAATTTACTTATCATATCGCTCGTTGTTTTGTTTATTCATGGGTGAAAATTCGGCGTTTGCAATAAAAAAAACGACAAATTCAATTTCATAGAAAAAACTATTTTATTAGTAAATATATTATTTTTATTGTAATTTTCTATTGATGAGTAACATTAACCATACATTACTTGTTTTGTACATTTGAAGTCAACTGATATTGTTCGTAATAATTCTATATCTTTAAATACTTTAGTAAATTTGAATATAAAATGAGTTGATATAAAACTAATAATATTCTTACATGAAAAGTGATTACATGATCCGGTACATGCATAGAAAATTAAAAAAAACCGAATGAAACCTACCGAAAATCTTTAGATTGTTAAAATACATTGACCTAAATTTAATTTATCAATCTCTAAAATATAGTTTAGTCAATTCTATTTCCAACTCGGAATTGTTGCAGATCTTGATACGTCAAATAACTAATAATTTTGTGCAAAACAACGTCGTCTAAGCCACAAAGTTCGTCATGTAAAACAATCGCAGCTTGTTTCCTCAGTTCAGCGATATCTCTCGCTCTGGCAAATCGTTTATGTAAAATTTCATAGTAATACGAATCATTATCGCACTCCATAATTTTCTCCACTGTCTCTTGCTTCCTGGCGTACTGAGCAATCGTCTCTTCAGATTCCGTGAGTATCTTGTACATCGTCACTGTTCCATACACCACATCCGTTTTCATCCTTTCAAGTTGCTGCTGATACAAACAGTAATGCTCCTGAAACCTCGAGTTGGATTGGATTCGTCGACAAATACAATCTATGATCGGTGTGCCAAGATCCTCGAGTAAAGCAAGATGACCGATTATCGGTTCCACTGTGTCCAAGTTGTAGAAAATGCTGGCAATGTCTATCACAGTATCCGATTGGTGGGACACCACCTGAGCATCAGCACCATTTTCCAAGAGTACCTCTACGCATTGCCTGTGTTGTCTAACTTTTTCCGGAGTGAAACCGTAGAACAACGGTGTACGTCCTTCCTCGTCCTTAGCGTTCACATCAACACCCATGCTTATCAAGAATCGAACGCGCTTGAGATCTCCTTGCGACATGGCAACGTGTAAAACTGTCAAACCAGAGCCGTTGCGAGTATTCCAGTCTACTTGCCTATTCTTCAGCTCTCTAATAACACGTGGATTGTCATTTTCGATCAAGTAGAACAATGCCGTAGACTGAAGTTCATCCCTCGCATGTAAATCCAAACCGTGTTCAAGCACCATTCGTACAGCTTTTCTTTTTCCCTTCGCCAAGAGCTGGTAGACTTGCATCTTGCCGATGTTGTCGATTGCAGTTAGATCAGCGCCGTAAGTCAACAATGCCTCCAAAATTTTCAAATCTTCGTCGTCGTTTCTGTTGAAGAAATTCAACGTCAAAGGTGTTTCTCCATCAACATTTTGAGCGTTAACGTCAGCATTATGCTCCAGCAATGTTTTCACGTTCGCTGCATCGGTCATAAAGACAGCGACATGCAATGCCGTGTTGTCACCATTTCGTTTCGCGTCGATCTCCGGAAAATATCCTCGTTCCAGCATCGTCTTCGTCACTTGTGCATTATTCAAACAAACGACGCAGTCAAGTGGGCACTCGATGTCACGCAGTATCTTCACTATTTCTTCGTTATTTTTACAGTCGACAGTCACTTTCTTGAGAAACAATCTCACGAGGTATGCATACAATTGATCCGGTTTGTGCAAAACCATTGTGAGTGCACTTTGACCCGTTGAATCGACTGTGCAAATATCTGCTTTAGCGTCGAGAAGGAGCTCTATATTTTCGATGTAACCTTTTCGTAGAGCTATCATAATCGGAGTTTGTCCCAAATTATCTTTGGCGTTAATCTCGCATCCTCTCTTGATGAGATACCTAGTCATGTTCAGATTACAAGAGCCTGCTGCTATGTGTAATAATGTTGTTCCTGAGCCGTCAATGACATCACTTGGATCAACTTTTTGCAGGATGGCACAAACTTTTTCGTTGGCTACTCTTGTCGCTGAGTAAATCAAAGATTCTAAGTCCTTCTTCAATGGTTTTTTGCTCTTCTTCAGGAAGAATTGCTGCAAAAATACGATTTACATGTACAATTCAATGAGTCACAATTTTATAATACGTTTTTAATAACTGAAGCCTTATAATATATAGACTATCAATAACGCGCCGTATAGTAACAGTTGGATATTAAATATTTTTTAAGGTCTGACGTTTTATCGAATTTTTAGGCTTAAAATTGAAAATAACAATAAATTAGAAGATACCTCATATTCTATAAGTTCTTCAACATTTAGAAAGTATAAACAATCAATAAGTGAAAAACCTTTTGTAACCGAAGTTATTTGATTATTTTAGCGAATTTTAGTTTTATATGCAAAATTGGGAATGCTTAGGAGTATCTGTGCAAAATTGAGTAAAAAAATATTTAAATAAACATATACCATCATATACTTACATTCTCTGACGACTGATACATTTCGAATCAGGATCAACTGACTATTTGACTATTTCAAAAAGATGTGTAGGAGCTTCACTCGAAAATCAATCTTCACTTGGTGAAATGTGAAAACTTACATGACTATGACCAAAGAAATATTCCACATTATGGTACCCCTACTCCGATGCTGGCCGTAGTTTTCATAGATCTCAATATTACTAATCCAGAGGTGGGATTAGATCCTTCTCAAAAGGATTAAGGAAGTAAGAGTTTTACAAATTTCGGATAAACCATGTTTAGAACACGATAGATTCTATCCTGAGGCAATTATATTATCAGCTTCTTTGAATTTCAAAATGTATGTACGGATCTCTGATAACTTATACAGTTTCGTGGAAATTATATTTCTGTGTATAAGATTTACCAATAAATATGACCACTTTTTGATCATCGAAAAAGTAACTGAGAAAACTTTATAACAAACGTCTTATGTACCCTTCAAAAATTTTTCATCCTTAATTATTTATATAATAAAAATAGCATTTGCAATAATAAAATACTCCATCATTTTTTCCATTTCATAAAAAGTTGATTAATTACAATTAACTTTGACAGTAAACAACTAGTAACGCTGATTAAATTATTTTTCATAAACTAGAAAACAAAATGTCCCACAAGCGTGCAATAAAAACATTTCTTTCAACAATTTTCAAGAATTCATTTCAATTTTCAAAATATTGTTTACAGTATTCATGGTACTGCTAAACCCATTAAAACTGCAACCACCTGTACGCGCAGATCTGCCGAGAAGATAGATATCGAGGGGTCGAAACAAAGCAGCCGAGCAGAACGCACTGAGGTATAGATTCTGCTACATAATACCATCGCTAGGACGTGACGTCAAGCCGTTGTTCGAGGCAGAAAGAGAAGGAGCATCTTTTGCGCTCGCGCAGAGAGAAACACAGAATTCCGTATAATAGAGCGTCGAGAGAGAGAGAGAGAGCGAGCTGTGAACAAGCGGTTAGTAGTATAGCAGGTCTTCTGCCTTTCACGAGCCTTGGGCTGTTTTTTAATCCTTCGACGATGACTTGAGTTCACGTGGTTGTACGAAGCAGTATTAGCCGCGACCAGCTGCTGATCCAACTCTTGTTCGGAGGAATTCGCATGAAAATCAAATCAGCGCCACGGAATGAAGTACGTTTTCATCGCCAGTTATCCGCGGACATTATGAACACGCGACGCGCGTTCCTCGTGTTCGCGTTCATAGTGTCGTTGTGCGTGTGCGCGTTGGTTTATCTGAACCCGGGCACCGTGTCGTCCATCGCCGCCTACGCGTTCATTCGTCGCAACGACACCAAAACCATTCTCTACTGGAACAAGTTCGCGGACGAGAGCACTTTTTATCTCGGCGAAGGCTATGTCGCGCGAAATTGTCCTCGCTTCAACAATTGTCTGGCCACTCATAGTCGATTCCTTCAGAGTGTCGACAGCTTCGACGCGATTGTTTTTCATCACGGCATCAACGACGAGTTGAGTCACGGTGATTTGCCCGTAAATCGTAGAGCCGAGCAGAAATACGTGTTCGTTGCTCTGAAAAGTCCAGCTAATCACTATATCAGCAGCCGTTTCGATGACTTTTTCAACGCGACCATGACTTATCAGTTGGACAGCGATGTGATTTGGACTTACGCGGACATGGTCGACCTTGCCGAGGAGCAAGTCGTTGCGGTACCGTCGAGAACCGAATTCAAGTGGAAGACGATCGACAGCGGCTACGAGGAGAAAGACATCGTCGAGGAACAAGAGGAAGAGCAATTGATTAGGATGATTGTGGCTAAGAGAAAACTAGCGGTTTGGCATCGAAACGACTGCGAGACGCCGAGTAATTGTGAAAATTACGTGGAAGAACTGGAGAATTATGCACCAGTCGACAAATACGGCGAGTGCGGCTATAACGATTATCCGGCCGACTGTACCAAGGACACCGCTGACTGCTTGAAGACTCACGTCGAACCCAATTACTTCTTCTATTTGGCCTTCGAGAATTCGCTTTGCGACGACTACGTTACCGACGAGCTTTACAATGCACTCAAGTGAGATTTTTTTTATGCGATTGTTGCATTTTTCCACCTATGCGTCATTCACTTGCTTTTGTTTATTTTTTTTTTCTCTTGCACTACTAATGTCACTGCGCTGTGCGCGAATATTATGAACAGCCTGTCGAAGGCTTATACGCGGTTTGGAATTTAGAATATATTGTTGATTGAGATATTGCGAACTGTCAATGCTTCGCTATTTTTTTATTGCTTTCTCCCGAGAGAAATTCTATCGGACTGATTAGATTTGAATTCTGTGGCTTCCCGGCATTTAATTCCGAATTGGAATCCGGAAATTGTAATAACTCGTTGTAAGTAACTTATCGACAATGCATATTTTATTACAATCTCAATAGCACGTAACTAAAAATCACGAAAATAGGCTTAAGTCATTACATCGGGAAGCTTCAGAATTATAACATTTAATGTTGAAAAAGTCGATTGAAAAGTCAAGCGACTTGTGGATCTGATGAGGGCAAAGTTTTTCAGGTGGAAGAAAAACAAGCAAAAATTCTTTTTTTGCTTTAATGACAATTGAAGCATAGAATGGTATTGAGTATAAATGCCATTGATTGAAAGAAAATAATAAAATAAAGTTTTACCCTTATATTTACGGTTTTGGATTCCAAGTATGTACCTTCATTTGTGTATAATCTTATGCCGCAACAATTTTTTTTAATTTGTCAATATTAGCTATTGATTTATCTAACGAGGCTAAACTAAAATTAAAAAAAAAACATTGTTTTCATTGTGTTACAGATATAACGTGGTTCCTGTGGTTTACGGTGGAGCTAATTATAGGCATTTCGCCCCACCGAAGTCTTACATAAACGCGTTGGACTTCGATACACCAAAAGACTTAGCCAAATATTTAATTTATTTATCTCATAATGTGACCGAATACAAAAAATACTTTGATTGGAAGAGCCAGTATCGCGTGGCTAGTCCGCGCCAACGTATTATCTGTGATTTGTGCGAAATGCTCAATAGTGACAATAAAAAACGCTCTTATGAAATATCTCAGTGGTATGGGATGAAGAGATGCCCTCTGCAGCATCAATTGACTAAACAGATATCTTCTGGAGGCTCGAATTATGCAACGAAACAAACTTTGTACTTACATTGACACGAAGAATCTCGATTCCGCGCGAAGAAGACTCGTTATTTATTTTTAGATGTTATTTATTGTGCAGTGTTGATGCTGGTACGGCTTTTTGAACGCCAACTTAATGTTTATATTGAATGAAGTACTTTTATGACAATAAATTTTTTTAAGTATTTTTATCAAGCATTTATATTTCCTATTTTAGTAATCTGGTCATTGCAAAGAAATGATTACTTATTAAAAGCTTGTATGATATTGAAAATATTTATACCTACAGCAAGTTGAAAAAATAATGTAAAAATCTAAAGTTTGGTTTAGTGCAGTGTAAAAATCATTTTAATATAGATATAGCAGGAAACTTTTTTCATCCTAAAGCTCTTAAAATCAGTTTATATTGGAAGTTTTATACATCAATAAATTTCAATTCTACATTCCACGAGTGCACTGTTTACATGTTTTATTTATTGGAAAACGTTTGCACCCTACGCAGATCCGAACGTGTGAGTGAATGAGAAAAAATCTTTTGGAACTCATTCGATTCTCTGTGATCTCTAATCAAACTTTAGTAAAACACTAATAAATGCAATATTTAATTTTTTAGACATAATTTTCTAATCTACCATTACAATTTTTCAAAATAAAATTAAAAACGAGAGAGAACATTAAATTATTTTTATTATCATTATAATTTGCTACAATCAGTTTTAATCAGATGTTCGTTTCGCTTATAGTTTTTATTATTGATAATTATTAATAAACTTACTATTAATCAAGTGAATTATTGATTCAATAAGGCGATAAAAGTCATTTATAAACTATATGATCCTTTTTTTTTATTAAAAATACATAATGACTTTTGAGTTTAGTAGTATTTAAATGATAAGTATGAATTAATAATTTCAATTTTCAAATTTTCACCCGAGTCTTTTCAAGTCTTCATAATTTAAAAAACTCACTATCATCTCTATTATGATATGGTCAGCATCAAAGAAGTCAATGGCATCGCTTACAATTAGAATCGCTATCTTTCTCAGCCTGAGAATCTCAACGGCTTTGTCAAAGCGTTTTCGCAAAATCTGATTGTAGTACGAATTACAATCGAATTCATCCCGTACAAATCTATTTGAAACTTCTGGTATTTGAACGTAGCGTGACATCGCGTACTCGTTCAAAGTAAGAACCGTATAAGTCATTAGCGAACCATAAATCTTGTCTTCCTTCATACGTTCAATGTCCATTTGGCACAGCTCGTAGTAACTTTTTGTCACGTTACACGAATCGATTCGATACAAATTTTTTTCGGAAATCGTCTTCCCTTCAGACTCAACCAATGCAAAATGCGCCAACACCGGCTCGATCAAATGAGGCATCCCAATTCGTTGAGCTATCCCGATCACCGTTTCCTCGTCCTTTCGAAATTCTGGATCAGCTCCGTATAGCATAAGAAGCTCGATACACTTCTTTTTTCGCTGGCTCTCGAAAGTCATCTGCGTGACAGCGTAAAACAGAGGAGTACATCCGAGGTAACCTTGAATATTGACATCGGCACCCCTCTCCAACAAAAATTGAACCGCGTCGGGATCGCCACGAACCACGGCGTAATGCAATGCGGCGTAATTACCTTTGTCGAGGGCATTCACGTCGAACTCGGCATTTTCAAACAGCTCCAGCACATCTGCATTACTGTTCTCCGCCAAGTAGTGCAATGGGGTTCTCTCGAAATTATCTCTTATCTTGAAATCTATATCGTAGTTTTGTAAAAACAATTGCACAGTCTCTTTGGTACCTTTTCCCAGAACTTCGCCCAGCTTCATGACTTCGTTGTCGGCGTCGTCTGGTTCGGTCCACACGATGTCGGTTTTCAACAGCGCCCTCAACATTTCCGCGTTGTTGGAGAATTTGTGCACCGAGGGCGATTGTCCCTTGTGATTTTTAACGTTGACATCGGCTCCGTTCTCCAAAAGTACCAGCATGTTTCTCAAGTCGCGTTGATTCGCGGCTTCGTGGAGGGCAGTGTTGCCGGTATCGGGATCCTGAGAATTGACACTTTTGCGTTTGCGATCTATCATGATCTTCGTCACTTCGGCATTGTTCAGATAGATAACGCGATACAGCGGGCAGTTGGCTTTTTGCAGTTTGTCCACTATCTCGATGTCGTCGAAACAATTGGCCGCGAGGTCGAGAGTCATTTTTTTGAAAAACAACTTCACTATCGATAAGCTCCTCGGGGTCTTGCGAAATCTCATGGCCACTTTGAGAGCACTTTTGCCGTAGAAGCACGATAAGTAGATATTTGCATTCGCGTCCAGCAAAAGTTTCGCCGCCTCGACGCTTTCGCTCATCACGGCCATTATGAGCGGAGTCACGCTGCATTTGTTGACGACGTTGATTTTACAACCGCGATTTATCAAATACTTTATTATCAGCACGTTGTTGTACTTGGCAGCCAGATGTAGCAAAGTTGTGTCGTGGCAATCTATCAGCTTATTCACGGGTATATTTTCTATTAGACGCAAAACTGGCATGTATTCTTCACGTTTTAAAAAATATATCAGTCGGTCGTCGAAGTATTTTTTTCCATTCGTTTCGCAGAACTGCAATAAATAATGTTAATTTTCACAATATTACGACGATACAAAAATCTGCTAATACTGAATAAATATTAATTACACTATTAAAGATGAAGTCAATTATAAATACATATTAAAGAGTTTCAAGTCGTGACACAATTGTAATCGTATAGTTATTACATTATTTTCAACAAATAAATAAAATAATATTCAATTATCTGCTTCTTTCTGTTATTTTCAAATGAACTAGTAACTGAGTAATCGCAGAGAAAAAAAATTAAAAAAAACGTTGTAGTACTGACTTATAAAATATTTTAAGCGTATTCTAACAATCTGCATTGCATCTCGAATAATAAGCGATCATTAAAATTAAAAAAATTATTTTTACCTAGTTCGTTAATTTTAATTTTTCATTCAATTGCATAATTTTTTAAATCCGAAATATAATCGCATTATATCTTTTCAACATTTTACTTTTGCGAAATGAATTAATAGTATTATAGAAACAATTATTATACCCAACCGAAAACATACGTAGTTTTAGTATAGCAACCACTAATTCATTTCAAATTTATTTCTAGGACTAATTAAAAAAAATCAATAATTTATTTATCACACGCTTACCACCATTTTGAAGTAATTGAAAACTGCTATATCTTTGGCTAATTGGAACAAAACATTCAAGTTTATAAAAACAAATGAACAGTTGTAAATACTAGTTTTTTGCGAGGATTAGTCAAAGATGTGTATTCTACGAACGCGAAGGGCAGACTAAAATGTCGGGTTCAAAAACAAAGATGGCTAGAAATTTCTTTTCTCAGGTCAGTTTTCGCATCTCTCGCGACTCCTTGCGAGTAAAGACGTCATGAGGTGAAACAAAGAAGGCTGTAAAAGGAGTTTCGCTGTCGCAGCGGGTGGATTTTCACTCAGGTATAAAAATTTATCTTTCATAGCGTTGCAACGCAGATAGCGGTCTCTCGAACCTTTTCCGAAAAACTTATTGAGTAATTCCAAAATACTCCACGATTGAAACAATTTTTTGTTGTTGCGAGAATGTCTATTAAAATGTATCATGTGAATATACAATTTTATATTATATGATATAAAAAATAATTATAATAAGAAAATACAATTTGAACATTAATACAATATTCAACTCTTATCAATAAATAAGTGCAAATACAAAATTGTATAACTCTTGTATTATATATGTCCCTCCTGTGGATCATGAAAAGTACAAAACCAAAATTTTTGCTGGAAAATGCTAATAAAAAGACTTCATAATTATAATTTTCAATTATTGATTTTTTAATTTAAAACAACAAAATTTAAATATCATATTATCAATCTGAGTCATTCAATCTGACTCAATATTTGTATTGATACACCGACAATTACCAAACCGTACATTTTTTAACGGGATTCATCGTAGAACCCAGAGGACAATTGAAATCGTTGGAGAACTCTGGCATGTTGGACATTGGTCCAATGACGCGGAATTCTCCTGGAACATGCGTATCTGTAAGAAGTAGCATTTTTAAATATTCGGGCCTGTACTTTTCACACCAAACGCTTGCTGCGCTTATCCAGAACATTTGTCGTGGCGAATAATATATATATGCCAAGTGTTTCTTTAAGTTTTAATATTTCATAAGTTTTCCATTATTGCGACAGATTATTACGACGTCGATAAAAAAAAAACGTTGCTAACTGCTTTCACGAAGTGTTTTTTTTTAAAAGTATATAGAATCAATAATGGAAAATTGTACTAACAATAAGAAAATTTACTTATTTCTCCACTAAGAAGAATTTTCCATTGAACCAATCGTGGAAAAAGTTGCTTTCCGACGAATTTTGCAGTAACTCGTGTAAAGTACAAAAAATATATAGCGATTCTAGAAACGACCTACCATGACAGACGCATAGTACGTTCAGCATAAAAAGTAATACTTATCTGTCTTACTATAGATATCTAGAATATAACTATACTTTGAAAGTTATTTTGGTAAAAAAAAAAAAATTACCTAAGCAAACAAAGGAAAAGTCCGTTGCTTCTGCGCTATAAAATTTTTTCATATAAAAATTATCGCAAGAGCTGCGTATAAAATTGATTCATTAGTCTTAAAACTGGCTCCTAATAAGCTTGTCGTACACTTTATCTAAATTTGGTAAAAATTCGAGCTGGACCTTTGTCAAAGATTGCGGCTGATGCGTCGAAGAATCTTCTCGGCTACATATAATTATCGGTCCTCTGAAAAGGTTTTTTGCATTTCTATATTTTTACAATTTCTAATATACCGAGCGCTGCTTCTTCATCATTGATTGTAATAACGAGTATACAATCTTTACGGTTTATACTCTTTATATCAATTTGCTATATCGCGTGTCCTTAAGGATTTCGATGATCATTTTTACATGAGGTTTAGATAATTTTTTCTAGTTGATTGGTTCTATCATTGTGCCTTATCGTTACACAAAGTCTACAGACTCTTCCTTTGAAACAGACACTGATAAGTACTATTGTGTCATAGATAGTTCAGTAAGTAGACACGTGCGTGTGCACACTTATACTTACTCGGTTGATCTAGTTGACGATCAAACGTAAATAAAAGGCTAACGACGAAATTCAAATATTTTTCCTACATTTGATCATGGGATGGCTATTTGGATAAATTTGAAAAACATCAGATATGTGGGAACTGGCGTATTTTTTTTTATTGCGTGACGCGCGTTCTGAGAATTGTTGTCAAAATAACGACGACAAAATATTTACATAAAGCAAAGCAAATATTTGTGAAATAGGTGTCGTAGAACTTGGCATTTATGAGCAAAAAATTTAATGGAAATCAAATTTTTTCATATTTGAATCGTTTAGCAATTCAATTGCTCAAATTGTAAAAATCATTCAATTTTTTTATAACAGGCCTATTTGTTATTGTTATTAACTAAAAGGAATATCAAATTTTCCCATTCGATAACATTATACTTCAATTCGTTATCGATTCTATAACGTAATTATGCGAGGTAGGCTTACTGCAAATCAAATAGAAACGAGATGGTGTCGAATATCGAATTAAATAACGATAATATTCTTGATTTGTTAACTAGTTATATGACTCGATCACGTAAACTTAATTTTGAACTTATGCTGAATGTAAAACAAAGGAACGTTAGCCTTGAATCTTTGATAATTTATTGTAAGCAAGTAAATAGAGCGATATTCAACTAACAAGTATTTTTATAAGATTCCAGGATATTCAAAAATTGTTCATAGAATCAACTACTAAAATTAATCTATCCACAAGTCTTTTTAATACTACTTCATATGCATTACTCCTAAAATATTATGTTTGAATTAAAATCTCTTTTAACATGAAAATTTTTTTTTAGTATATGGCTGTCAGTATTAGCGTGAATGAGTATCATAGAAAGATGACGTAATAACAGTAATATTAAGCGAGAAAGAGATGAAGCATTGCAAAATGGCGTGAAAATTTACTGACAATGACAATCTATACCAATCCTGAAAATACGATAGCAAGTCATGAGTCTTTTTAATGATTTTCGAAATATATTTCAGCATCACAACAGTCACTTTATTTGTAAGAAATTATTCATTCAAATATGCTGTGGCAATATTAGATTTCCTTTTTTTTAATTGTACAAAAAATAATTTGAAAAAGAAAACGCAAGTAAACGTTAAAGTTAATAATAGGAAACTTAAACATATATAATAGTTGGAACATATGAAGCGCAGCTATATCGATTTGGAGTAAAAATTACTACTTTTTGCTAATTTTTGAAAAGTGAATAATAAAATCTGGTTATAATACATAATTATCGCGTTTTTCCAATTAAAACCAATAGGACATCTCGTCGTATAATTCAACAATAAAATTGTTCAACCGTAGGTTCATTAATACGACGACAATTACCAAACCGTGCATTTTTTAATGGGATTCATCGTAGAACCCAGGGGACATTTGAAATCATTGGAGAACTCTGGCATGTTGGACATCGGCCCAATAACGCGGAATTCTCCCGGACTATGTACATCTGTGACAATTCGCGCTTTCAAAGCTTCGGGCCTGTACTTATTACACCAAACGTTCGCCGCGCTAATCCAGAACATTTGCTGCGACGAGTAGTGCAGCCCAGGTAGACGAGGTTCTTGACCGTTTTCCTTTTCCCACTCGTTGTAGGCGAAATACGCTTCTTTTATACCGCCGTTATCAGCAATGTTCTCGCCTTGAGTGTTTTTTCCATTTATCTGTGCAAACAGAAAAGAAGTCAAGTAAGTTATTAATGATATATTTCCTACAGGGGATTACTTTTCAAGATGTTACTCACGTTCAAGCCAATTTCTTTGACTGTGTAATTACTGTACTGGTCGATGATACACTGGGCACGTTCCAAATACTTCTTTTTCGTTTCGGGTTCCCACCATTCGATCAAATTGCCCTCTTTATCAAATTCCCTTCCTTGATCGTCGAAGCCGTGCGTCATTTCGTGTCCCATGACGAAGCCAACCGCGCCATAATTCATATATTTTGGCCTATCCTTGGTGAAGAATTTTCCTTGCAATATCCCGGCGGGAAACTCTGAAAATGATACGAATCAATATGCTCTTTTTCAATTTGGCATTATCGATTCTCACACGTGAAATATATACTTATTTTAGCTTATCGCATATCCTATAGCTGAAACGCAAATCCGGATTTTGACACGGGAGCTAAGACTCTACGGAGTTACCGAGTCTAATAAATCAATAGCTAACGGGCTGAAATTGAACTGGAGATATTCAACGCTAACAAGCTCGTAAAAATGATAGCTTTTGAATAAATGTCTCATTAAAATGGTAATATATGTTTCGAAAATAAAATACTTACGAATGCTATTTTCCGTTGGCTCGTAATAAGCATTGACAATAGCGGTTTGGCCATGCGTAATCCAGTCGGTTTTGTTGACGGGCTTCCTGAATTGCTCCAAATCGTAAGCCAATTCAAAGAGGCTCAGGCTCAAGTGACTTTTCAAAAAGCTTTCGGGATAAACCTTGAGATACTGATAATAACCGTCGAGCTTTGCGTCGTCTAACAATTCGTTTGGATAACCGATGTGCGGCTGAATCCAATTGAGCTTCTCTAGTGCAGCTTTTCTCGTTTTCTCGTCCATCCAGTCGACCTACGTGGAATGTAATGAATTGAGTATAACTTTTCTAATAGAGTTGTAAAATTTCATGTTTGTAGCAGTTGCTTTGAGAAAAATGACTAATTGCAATATTATCTACCAAGTTTCGAATAATTCAGCACACCGCAATTTTTATTGACAATTCGGCTTGTCGAAAATTTTAATCCGTTTGCGGTAATAAAAAAATTTTACTCACCTATCATGGTTTTATATGAACGGATGCTGTCGTGCAATAATTTCATATGATTATAACGATTTTAAAAATGGCCTAATCGCGTGAATCGCGGTAATGAGTGTCACGAACAAAAATAAATCTATCGTAATAAACACAGAGAAGAGTGTCGCTAAAATGCTGTTCTTTATTCGATACGTTATTGAGTGCTTCAATTGCACGAGCTGTCATAAAAATGAAAATAAGTAAAGAGAGTAACATTCTATCAAAGATACTTCAAAGACGAAAAATATGAATATTCGATCAAAGATTTGAAAAAAAAAAAAACACAAATACGTATATACCTGAGTGAGAATGCGCTCGTAGCTCTTACGTATGTTGTGTATGAGATCGACGGCATTGTCCTTGGCAGTCTTGTCGAAGTAGCGTCTAACGTAGAGCGCACCGACGGCGATGTAAAGATTGCTGGACACGTAGGTGAGACATTCCTTCCAGCGTGGTTCCTTGACGTTCGTGCCCGTGAGCGAAGCCGAGAATTCGGTTTCGGCCTTTTGCGCTCGTTCGCCGAGTCGCGGTGCCGATTCGGCAACCACGCGCCACATCGCGTAATTCGCCAGCACGCGCTTCGGAGTTTTGTCGATGAGCTCGGAGAACGATTGAAGGAAGCTGGGAACGACGACGATCACCTGCTCGGTGGACTCGACTTTGGCGTGCGGAGTAAGCAGATTGTTGATGTAATCCATCCACGGTACCGACTTGTAAGTCTTTTGCAGTTCCGCCACGCTCATGGGGTTGTAGAGTTTCGTCATGTCGCGACGCTCGTCGCTCGCCAGCGATATCTGCAAAACATAAATGTTCGTGTTTGATTGTTTTAGATTTCGATTCGATTTGCAACGCGAAGTCATCGCGGGATGAAACGACGCGCGTGCACGATTTCAATGATAAACTTGTCGTGCCCTCCCGAACGATTCTTTCAATTTAACGTCGTTAATTCAACGCAATTGTCTTCGTTTATTTATATCTTTTGCGAAGTCGTATTAAAAATTACCTTAGCAAGTTCAATTTCGAAATTCAGAGACTCGGCGAGTTCTTTCTTAGCGTCTTCACGATTAGCCCCGAATATTTCAGCCAAATCTATCATGTACTTGAAATAGGCTTGAACGACTTTGTCATCCAATCCTTTCGATAAGTACTCTTGCGGCAGTCCCGTGGATGCCTGATCCAACTGTAAAAAAGAAAAAAAACGCAAAAATATATGTTATACTAGAATAAATTGATCGAGTACAATGCGACTAATTATCAAACTTACGGTGATGAGGCGCCTGCTGTTGTTTTTCAGATCGACGCCTATTTCAAAGTCAATGAAGTAGTCAAAGGAGTAGCCAGTATTGCGAAACCGCACGACTGATTTCTTCCAATCGAAAGCTGACTCATCCCATGATTTGCCGTCGAGCACCGGCCAGCCGCCTAGTTTCTTCAAAATATCTCGGAAATCACGCTCACCGCTCGCTTCTATTTGAGCTGCAGTACATGAAATTCAGTGTAAATTTAATTTGAAAATGTACAAAGACAATCACCATCGAATCAATAAATAAAATGTTGGCACTACTTGTATTCATGCAGATATTGTAGTACGACTGTAAAAGTTTGAAAGTACGTGGACTGTCGCCTTTTAGACCGTCTTGTATGCTGACTCTCAGCTGCTGTTGAATTTGATCGTTGATATTATCGAATGTGTCAACTTTGGACTTATCGTCGGGAATAACGCTCTCTTTGACGAATTTGCCGCAAGCGAAACGATAAAAGTCGGAGCACGGATCTACGCTTGGATCCATAGCATCGAGAATTGAAGAAGCTGCAACAGAAATAATTTCATGATCATTAAGGTAGTCAAACTATAAAACTCAAAACAGTTAGATTTTGATGAAACTTTGAGCGAATCAAGTTAATATACTTATTGACAACTGTGCAAAGTTTGGGATCGATTCACCGTCTTGTTTTCGAGTTATCGTCAATAAAAAATTCACCTTTTAACACGGGCTCTTATGGGAGTAATGGCGCTCGCACCCCAGAAAAACGTATAAAATAGGTTCTATCTGTGAAAAAAACAGTTAAATTTTCTCCAAAAACTGAGCGAATCTAGATTGAACAGGGACAAATCGAATTCCGTTTTCAAAATTACAAGTCACCGTCTATTTTCAAAGTTATACCTTATAAAAATTTGGAATTTGATGATTTTTAATTATGTAGTATATAATATGCTGTATATCGCTAACTTTGAACGCTTCTGTTTTTATTGCTGTTCTTTATTGTTTAATTTTCATTGTAAATTACGGTAGTATTAATTGTCTTTTCGACGTTTAGGCCCCAAATAATAAGTTTTTTACAATTTTGTTTTTGCATACTTATGCATACACTATACATTGGTAGGTTTAAATGCGATTTTTTTTATAACTGTAAGATAATTTTAAAGCGCATTTGATGATAAAATTTTATCGTAATTTTTGCAATCAATTATTAGTTAATTACTAATTTTCAGTAAGTAAATCAATACATGGAATGATGCTAATAATGTTTTAAGTAAAATAATCGATTAAATCATAAGAAAAACGCTATAACCGTCAGCACACTTTCATATATGCTACTCAAATAATCGTAAACACACCAATCGCTGTAAATCATAACAAATAGAACTGTTATCGTGCTATTGTGGGATGCATGTATGTAAGAGCATGCGAGAGAGCAGCTATGTACGTGCATCATTGTCACGCGCTTATCGTGCAATAATTAAAGCAGACCGTATTATGAGCGACTGATTTTTGGGCGTTGTTAACCGCGTGATATTTGGGTATAAATGCACGTGAACTGATAAAAGACTCGTCGCTGGCTGAGTCATTACAGTCATGCGAAATAGCATACGTTGTACATTTGGACTTCAATAAATTCAGATTTACTTAACATCGGAGTATATTCCACCCTACATTTCCCGCCCCGCGTAGATTCCTCCACACTATTACATGTATATTCAAACCTGTGTGTATGCATCCTGGTGTTTCGCAAACTTCCTTGGAAATTTTACTTCCAGTGGTTACAGCATATTGGTTTCTGTGTCTTAGGTATTCCTCTGTAATTTCAATTCAATATTAATCACACTACAACTATAAGTGTATTTGAGTTTCGCGAGTCAAAATACAAATGAAATACGGAATTTGTGTATAATATTTTGTACGCAATTAACTGTAGATTCGCAATATTTAAAGTTCGCATTGAAAAAAAAAATGAAAAAGCCCGCACGAGTATACAAATGACTGGTAGAGTTGATTTACAAAAATAACATTTAAAATGAAACAAAAAAATTATTTCGACGAATACGTAACATAACAACGAAATAGTGTGAATTTTGATGTATACGTAAGAATGACATTGTTTTCCTCTTACCAACGTTGAAATAAGCGCACAAACACGTCTCAAAGTTCGTTACAAGGACTCCAAGGACAGCCAAGACAACAAACGTTGATTTAGCCGACAGCAGCATTTTGAATGTATGCTCGTTTGAATGCTGCTACTGTATGAGACTTTATTATACGGCGGCTTTATAAACCAAACTCGTTTAACGACAAGATCCCAGCGATAGATCCCATTGACGCGTACCTTCGCGACGTCTCGATAATTGGGTTTAGAAGAGTTTACGTACGTTACATAAAAAAAAAAATCTCGGACGTTCCGGTGTGCGTGAAATCCAACTGCCGATAGTCGAGTAATCTCTTTCGAAAGAATATTCACTACAAGTTTCCCCGATTAACGTTTCGTGCCCCGACACGTGATCCCCGCGAGTCACCTTCAATAAATCGTTAATAAAAGTAATATTTAACCGACGGCACGTAGGCACATGGAAGAGAGAGAGAGAGTCGTGGATACGAGCTATACACGATCGCGTGCGAGTTCGCAAGTCCAACTGATGCGACTTATTGGTGCTGCACGATGCCTCGTCCCCGTTGCTATCGCATCACGAATTGGCTATACATGTATACGTTCTCTCTGTCTACACTTCCTCTCGATCTTCGTTTCCAACTCGCGTATATATACACGACTCACACTTGTACCTATAGCCTACCTATACTGATCATCGCATCTCCTCGTTTCCCCCTATTAACAACGTCTCTCTTGCTCTCTCTCTCTCTCTCTCTCTCTCTCTCTCTCTCTCTCTCTCTCTCTCTCTCTCTATCTATATATCTTTCACTCTGGTCGGCTTTGCTCGTATACGCAATATACACACAGCACAACAACGCGTCGCAAAAACATTTTTCACGCGCACGTTCGACCGGCTATTATTCATAACTCACGATTTTTCTCTGATTAATAACTTTTGCTTGAATTAATGAGCTTATGGTTTTTTTCTCATTACTTTTTTACAAGTCTTCGGAATATTTCCATTGTTCTGAGAAAAAATAAAATTGATGAGATCGTTGAACAATAATTACTCATTTGGTACGTTCCGACTGCAAAGCTTTTAAGTTTTGAACGAAAATTATTGCATTTATTACATCTAGTGAACTTTTAGTCTCAAATCTCGGTCAATCTTTCAAGTTTTCCAAATTTGAAAAAAAAACTACTTTATAGATATGTAATTACATACATAGCTGATGTAGATTAAAAATTTCAGTAGTTTCGATGACAAAATAAATAAAGTTTTGCATCCTACGCAACATGTATTTATAGGGGTGAGCGGGGTAATTTACCCTTGGGGCAAAATACCCGATCTTGAATATCATTGAAATGAGACACATTTCAACATAGGTTTAAGAAAGATTATTTAAGTTTGTGTTCGTGCTCTTCCAATTACATCCAAATTTGGCTTTAGAAATAGCTTTAAGAACGTTTTCTGGTACATTGTTATTTTCGATCAATGCCATGCTTTTGTAACTTTTTGGCTAAACAATTATGCGTTTAAAAAAAGTATGCAAACATATCATTACAAGATTGATACACAGTTGCAATCTTTGTCAAAAGACGAAAATTTTGACGGGTCGCACGCATCTGAAAGTTAAGTTGCACCAAAGATACAGCCTATCAAAAAAATTTTACTCTTCGGGGCAATTCTACCCTCCCATAAGAACTCAATATTAAATTCTTTCATCTCCAAATTTTTTGCCAAAAACTCGAGAAAAGTACGAAATTGAATCCTATTTTCAATGTCGCAATCTAGACTTGAAATAAACTTATTTATTCGCGGAACAATTTGACTATGTCTCTGAATATAAAAATTTCAAGTTTTCGTGTCAAGAAATTCGTTATTTTCTCGCGTTACTGTTTAAATAGTGATTAGGGAAAGCGCCTCACCGAGTGGGTAATTTTACCCCGCCGGCGGGGCACTTTTACCCAAAAAAATTTTTTTTTGGAAAATGAAATTAAAATGTGAAAATAATAATTTTGCACATTGCAAAAAATTGGAATGGATTCTACAAACGCTGACCTTGGAGAATCCATTATTAGAAATCGATTCACTGTATGGGAACATTGTTAAAAAAATTAAAAACCAAGTTGAATTTTTTACCCCGCTCACCCCTATTTGAACTATTTTGTCGTTATAATCTTAAATCACGAGTTACTGTTCGTTTTCTGTAAGAATTTTGAAGGACGCGACCGTTGTAAAAATTTTATTTTCATAATTTGAAGCTTCAAGTTGTATCTGACAAAACTCATACTGATTTTTGCTTCGGTGATTAGTTTGTTAGAATAAACACTAGTTTAAAAAACTAGAAATTGGCCATTATACGTTAATAATTGGTCGAAATGAATTTTTTCGAGTTCTGTTACATTTGCGTTCCTTTATTTGAACAATGAAATGCAAAACTGTATTTAGAAAAATGAAATTGAAATGTTGACCCATCGTTTATACAGGATTTTTTAAAGTGGCGTTATTGGGTCGAATCGAATGAGAATAGTAATACCGTCGGCATTTGGCTTACTTGTGCGCTAAAGGAAGTTCTGCTGAGTGTTTTTGAAAAACCAAAGAAGACTAATTGAATTGTATGTCGCAGTTTTATGTTTAGGTATATTAGACTAGTTAAAATGACACGTATTCGTCGGGAAAAATTTCGGAGGGTTGGAAAATTTGGTCATCCAGAGCATAAAACAGCTCGTGTAAAACGAATTTCATATCCGGAGATGATTTAAATCATTGAAACTTCCATTAATTAATAGTACAAACATAATGTCACCACGGTGTACCTCCAGCAAGCATACATATGAAATAAGAGCAAGTAGCGTAATTGGGTGGAGGTAGCTTATTATTGTAAAAAATTTGCAGACAATATAAACAACAAATAGATAATTCAACGTTTGATAATATTGGTAGTCCTGAAAAGGACTGATTGTGTAAAAATAAATAAATAAATAAAGATGATTGTCTTAAGCCGAGCTCTTCTCGGTCTTCTTGGGCAAGAGAACTGCCTGGATGTTGGGCAGAACACCACCCTGAGCGATGGTGACACCGGAGAGCAGCTTGTTCAACTCCTCGTCGTTGCGGATGGCCAACTGGAAGTGTCTTGGAATGATCCTGGACTTCTTGTTGTCACGAGCGGCGTTGCCAGCCAACTCCAAAACCTCAGCAGCCAAGTATTCCATGACAGCGGCAAGGTAAACTGGAGCGCCGGCTCCCACACGTTCGGCGTAGTTGCCTTTGCGAAGAAGACGATGGATACGACCAACTGGGAATTGGAGTCCAGCTTTGCTCGAGCGAGTCTTCGATTTGGTGCCCTTGGCCTTGCCTGCTCCTTTGCCTCGTCCAGACATTTTCGAAAAGGTAGATTGACTATGAGAACGTTACGTAGAAAACGAATGTATAGTCAGCGGACTGAGTATGCCTCCGGCCAGTTATGAGCTTCAATTATGTTAACTTGGGGTGAGCTACAGCGCTCCAATAACACCATTCATTCAGTCCCCACTCTGCTCTTTGTGATTTTGGAGCAGCAGCTGCTTCCTGCTAACCGCCCGCTGTGTCGGAGTGGGGGGGAGATTGTAGATTTTATTGGTTCGGAGCTCATCCTCCGAAATGCAGGTAGATACCGAATGTCCCTTCAAACCGCAATTATACCTCGTGTCTCGTTCTTCGAGATCACTATGTAGTACCGCCAGTGTACGCCAGATGACACCACAATCGTTCA
>JAWWMK010002167.1:0-34351 GCA_035047105.1 Galeopsomyia nigrocyanea
AAAAATATTAACAAGAATAATTTTTCGTGTCTCACTACACTCATTGAATTTGAATTTTCCCACACTTTGCGACCAAGGTACAGTGTCACCCCTGGCGGCAGAAAGATCCCCATTATGTATGTTATAATTATAATAGCTATATTTAAAAAAATCGAAGTCAAAACGGATGCCAAACGCCCAATTAAATAAAGTTTATTTTCTATAACGATTGGATTCTGTAATAGATTTTTTCTCGATCTAAATTGTGGTGAGTAATGCAAAATACCTATTAAATTGTCAAATCAAGTCAAGTCGAGAATTCATCAATTTTTACTATTTCCATAAAAAAAATCGAAGATTGTAACTTTGTTAGGTAAATTTTTTCTCATGATAAACAAAACCGGCGATATCAATGTGGATTGTGGACGTGCCTTTCGGCGGTCGGACATTTAAATTTGGCGTATGTGGTAGTGCAGGATTACTCGCCATGTGTAAGTAAATGCACGCGGCTTTTGATGTGAACATGTTTTTTAAGCAAGTTTTTCCGTGAATTTTGAAGTAATTGTTCACAAAAGTTGTAAAAGCAACAAGAAATAACATTAAATATTGACTTTAATCTGTTTCCTACTTGACTGTACTTGACAGCGAACGTAAAACGCAACTAAATAGACTTTCAAAGTGGGCCACAACGGATTTCTTGTTTTCGCGGGAACTAGCGTCCATAACCTCGTTATCCTCGATTTGCGGAAAAGTTTATCTCATTCGCAATAAATTATGTGCAATTGACAAAGATTCAATTTATAAATGTATTTATCGAGGCTAGAGTTGACGTTAAGAGGTATTTTTTGAAAAATGAGAGAACTAGAAGAAACCAATTGCGAGGTAAGCACATTGATGATTACGCATTTTTCTTTTCAAACTGACAGTCTTTATTTTTCAATTGTAGATACGTAACGTTATAAATTTGGATGTCCCATCATGGAGCCAATTAGACAATTTAGCACATTACGAAGAATCTGCCACTACAGATGGTTCGAAAGATTCAAATCTTCCTCAATCCTCTGGTGGCTTTCTAAATAGCGAATGCAGATATGCATGGCTTAGCCATGAAAGGCGCCTGATTGTAATCGATGCAAGATATGGCAAGTGTATTAGTACCTGGAATTTTCCAAACAAAATCACATCAGTATGTTCCTTTCCCATGGAATCTGGACAGGTGCCACTGCTCTTAATTGGAACAGACAACAATGCAATAAGAATAAAGGATTCAATTGGATATTTGTATGTTTACGACTGCAACACTTCAATTATATTAACAACAATACAAGTAAGTAAAAAGTTTGAAGAAGTATTTCACAAAATTTTGATGGCAACAATACTATTTCTAGGTACCTGCTGGTGTTGAGAAGGCGTGTATTATTCATGGTGGTGCAGAATGGGAAGAATACAATGAGAAAAGGCCAGATACAGTGTTGCCTGGCAATTCAGGATTGATATTTGCTGCTCTTAGGAATCTGAAACACATTGTTATCGATGTCAACCGGTTGTTGTGGCAAACTGGTTTGCAGGATGGGAAAATGTTGTTAGCAAAACTAGAATTTTTAAACGCTCCTCCTACAGCATCAAGTAACAAGAAAAAAGAACTTGGGTATCTAGCATACAACTTGATGGATAAAGGTAAATTGTAACAAATAATGTAAAATATTTTAAAATAAAAAAAAAACCTTGTTGCTTTTATTTGACAGAAATTGAGCAGTTCATTGGCTTTGATAGAGAAGATTTCGAGTCGACTCCGCTTTACGACGAGAATTTGTGCTCAGTTTTATTGAGCTCTACAAAGACTGGCTGCCTGATAACTGGCTGCTTGGGTCGCGTCATAATATGGCAAAGTGATGGTTCAATCGGCTGGATAAGTCCGCCTTTCGATGAGAATGCTTACGTTACTCACGTCGCCCTTCTTGAGCCTTCGGACGATCCTCGACCGTTTTATTACCTCTGGATTGCATGTCAGGTGAGCGCAAAACAAAAAAAACGACTTGCAAGTTGTCAATAAAATAACAAGAGGTAGCTGCTAAGTTGCTAAAGCGGGTGACGCGTCTTGTTTTCAGAACGACTCGTCGGATTCGTCGGCAGTGCTGCGCATGTACGCCATGCTCTTCAACAAGAAGCACAGCGACAAGTCGGGCGAATCGAGCCTGTACTTCAATTTGGAGTCCGAGCCGAGTTTGAAGTTTGAGCTGGAGCTGGAGCAAGGCGAGCGGGTGCACAGTCTGATCTCGGTGGAGCGCGAGAACCCGCGCGACCCGGCCGACTGCGGCTCTCGTCGAGGCGAGGACAGCCTGCTGCTGATCGGCAGCGACGAGCGCGTGCTCTTGTTCGATCTGAACCGCTGGTACAAGGAGCAGATGCCGCGCACGATGGCCGAGTGCCGCAACCCCAACAGCGTCATGGCCAGCTACCGCACGACCCCCGAAGACTCGGCAGCGGGCCCGAGGAAGGGCATAGTCGCCTGTGCCTATGTGCCCAAGTCGCTCAGAGAGTTTCCCATCAAGGGGCCCAGCTCGCCGGAGGAACTTTTCTACCCAAATTCGCTTAGCATCGAGTGGCTCGAGCTCGGCTTGGATTCGCTTACTCACTGGCTTGCCAGAGGTGTGCAAACCGAACTGCTGCGCGAGATGACCATCACGGGCCCGATCGTTCTCGTCAAGCCAACCGAGATTTATCACAGATGCCTCGTTTCCGGCTTGGTCAGTAGTCGCACTCTTGGGGTTGTTGTGTAAATCAATTCTCGTGATGTTGTAAATCATGTCTCCTTTTTTTTACTTTAAGGTGCCCTTCGACTGCGTGCCACAGGATTTCCCATTGGACGCAGACCAGGCGGAGCAGCGGCACATGTTGCTGTCGATATGCCTCGAGCAGCACTGGGCCAATTTTCTGTTGCGCTGCGTGCTCGAGTGGGTGGACGGCAGCGCAGCCTACCTCTATCCGGAATTCCTGCGCTGGAGCGTGCAGCGAGCCTCGGAGCTCAAGCTCATAGCCGACCAGCTGTGTGTGCCGCTTTTCGATCAATCCGGCACCAATATCGGCGAAACTGAAGTGAGGACCTTGCGATTCTGCGCTCAGCAGCTCGAGTGCCTTGGCAACGTCGTGTCGCACGTGCCCAACTTGGAAGGCGACCTCGAGAGACAAAGAAGGGCTCTCAAGAGGATAGCTACTTATCTGCAAGTATTGCTGTGGTTCTACGACGTTGGTCTTCTGCCGGAAAGACACGAGCTCGAGGAACAAGAGGAAGCCGATTTACCACAAACAGCTCTCCCAATGAAAATTCCCTACCCGAAGGACAAGCTCGTAGAATTGTATAAACAGAAGAGAGATAGTTGCAGAGAGGAGGGCAAAACGGAGCAAGAGGAAATTCTCTTCATTGATCAGTTGATGAGCTACGAGTGCGTCCCGCTGAAGGCTCAATGGCAACGAGAAGGTGAAAATGACAATCGCCTAGGCCGCTACCCGCCTCCATCGTTGCAGACACTCTTGAGATCTTTTCTCGTGGATTGCTACCGGGACACTGTGAATGAAACAACCGATGAAGAGGATATCGGTGACTTGGTAGAAACACAAAGCAAGCACAGTATCACAATATACCTACTGATGGATCTGGCGATGCTACTTCAAAACACGCACCCCAGCGTTGATCGTCTCATCATGTATCCCTCGGCATTCAAACTCAGTCCTAGCATAATCAAACTCACCCAGGCTTTTTGGTTACTTGATCACGATGATTACGAAGGCTTTTTCAACATCATCACTGGCGAACTTATATCCTTGACCGATATCAAAAACTGGCATCATAAACTTGCCATTCGTACTCTTTTACAAAACAATGAGCACAAACTAGGTACCGAAAAATTTCTCCATAATTTATTCGTTCACAATTTGAAAAACATTTGTCTCTACTTGCAGCGCTCATGTATCTTCGCATAATCAAACCTCCGTTAACTTCATTGGAAGAACAGGGCATTATTATCAGTCTTTCAGTGGAGCAAGGCCTCGTCGAATCGGCGTTCCACGCGAGACCATCCTCGCACTACAATCAGCTGCTCACGCAATTTTTCCAGTCGTGCAAAGCCAACGGCAAACTCCGAGAAATTTTGCTATTATCATTGGACAGCGAAGAGGAGGAAGCGTTTGTAAAATTTTTAAAGGAGAACGAATGCGAGGACATAAGATTGCTCTACTATCTACAACGTTCCAGACATGCCGAAGCAAAAGACGTGTTTGCCATGGACACGAATAGAAATTCTCGTGAGTTCAACTTGTCTTTTACTCTAGTTTCGTACGGTTTCATAGGAACAAGTTCTTGATATAATTTCTGTGCAGGTCGTTCGACAGCGCCAAATAAAATAAACCCAATCGCTTTAAAAATGCTCGGCGCTTACAACGACACATTGCCAGCGGTCACGAAAAATTTTGCCAATACGCTCAGCAGAAATGCCAATTCTGTTCCGCTGCTAAGCTCCAATAAAGCCAACTCGTACCAAATGCTGCAACTTCAATCTTTCATGGGCCATCCAAGTTCCATGAGCAACATTGCACAGGGGTATCCTAAGCCCATGTCGCAGTGTCGCCTCCCGGCCAAACAAGTCTACGAATTGGCCGTGCACAAAACTCGCGAGACATGTCTTAAAGCAGGCAGAGTCAATACTTCTGTCAATTACGTGCCTTTTCTTGGAGCGCCTTGCTCGACTATTGTCTTCTGCACAAGGGCCACTGGCAACATACCCGAGCAGACTGATGCTAACTGCGTATTGTTCCCAGAACGGCAGGTAACAAGTGGTAAGCGGACTTTGGGTATGATGAGCGACGGAAATACGGATGCTGTCAATGACACTGCCGACAGAAAAAGGCCAAGACTCGGCAGCGTGAGTGGTAAGTCAGTTAATTTATGGTTCGTTATTATTACTTGACATTAATTTTCATTGTATTCAAGAAACCAATCTGTCGAAAGAAGAAAATGACGCGCAACTGTACCGCCGACTAAGTATGAGTCAAGTATGCCAAACGCCACTAGTTCAGCGTAAAGGCAAGGATACTAATAATTTAGCTACTGAGACACCGCACTCAATACTCAAAATACGACAACTGCTCAAGCGCAATTCCAACTCACCAGGTTACAGTTTCAATATGGTAAATATTGCAATTGATTGTAATTTTCACAAGTCCAGTAAGATGTTCATTTATAAGTTCATCATTTACTAGGGCTCAAATGAAAAAGATGCCTTCTCGAAACCTTCGGCAATGGGCGATGCGAGGCCAGCTCGTCAGATTCGCTTCAGCGTAGAGAGATTCAGCGAGGATTCGCTCTACTCCATGAATGACAGCCACCAAGAAAAGGATGAACAGGAGAGCAACATTTCACTTTGTAGCAAAAATACAGATGGGGAAGCGGGGTAGATATAAACATTAACTCATTTTCTAGAGTAAATCTCTCAAGTTTCTGCAAAATTGTCTATTTTTCTATTTTGTTTTAGAACGGATGAAGCTTATTACAGTCCTGATGCAAGCACAAAATCTTCGAGAGACAGTTCAATTCTTACTGATAGTAGTGTCACAAAGTACTTTCGTGGGCCTCGACCAAGACCAAGTCTCCGAAGAAGTAGTCTACTTTCTCATGCATCAAGTGATTACTTGTCTCACAAAACTGCTTCATCCGACAATTCTACTTTGAATGCATCTGAACTGGTAAATATTATTTTTTACACACCATATACTCAATATAGTCACGTTTACAATTCGTTTCTCCAGGATATTTCGCAAGAAAAGAGTACAAAAGCCTCGCCCAGTAAATCTTTGCTGTCTCAAACCGTGTACAATGCTTCGATTCTGTCTGCTGACACGAGCGTAGAAACTTCTCTATTCAAGAGACCTTTTGCATTCGACACTAAACGCGACGTCGAAGAAGAAAGTGAGGAGTCTGATGAGCAGTCAGAAGATGAAGAGCAAATTTCGAACAATGAACATTCGCTGGCTGCACCCATTGCTATCGAAGAAGCTCAGCAAGCAGATCAAAAAGAAACTGCAGAGGGAAGCGAAAGCGAGGCTGAAAATGAGGAAATGGAAACTCGAGGCGAAGACAGTAAAAACGAAAGATCAGTTTCGGCGAAACAAGATCCAGCAGAGTATGCTGAAATCAGCGATGACGAGGAAATCGAGGAATCTGAGGAGCAGTTTAAAAATCCTGAAGTAGAGGACGGAGAAAGTTTTCAAAGTTTCTCCAACTCTATGGACAACGCTGCTGCATTCGGACTAATTTTACAATGTGTTGATCAACAGATACAAAATTTCAACGATAATGCAAATAATGACTTGACGGATACTGTTGAAACTAGAAACCTTCCAGGCCAAGACTATAGCTTAACTGAAAATTTCCTATTGAACAGAAAGGATGAATTCAGCAATGAAGAGCACGATCACAGCTTGACTAAGCCTCTTTTCCTCGACAGCCGCGGCATGCTTAAATTCGCAGAGCCGACTCCTGATATCACGGATGATGAGTCTGCAGACGACGAACCGCCCAAAATGCCAGAAGTGGAATCCGTTATTCAGTCGCAGAACGAAGTCGAGGATGAAGAAAATGAGGATGATTTGAAGCTCAACGTATCTTCGTCCGATGACAATGCTGCGGACAACGAACAATTGACTCGAACGAATGGGTTATCGAGTCAAAAAGAGCAAGCTAAGTTACCAGATTCATCGCCTACCGCAACGACACTCAAGAGAAAACGTACTGCATCCGCCACGAAAGAGCCTTCTATAGTGAGTAATCTTGGGCTTTTATAAATCTAGTTGTTTGTCGAATAGAGTTGCAAACTACATGTGACATATTTTCAGGAACCTCTGTTGCCAGTGCCAACAAATGTGATCGATGATGTTGATAAACCAAGTACTCCACTACGTCGAAGTACCAGAAGGCAATCTCTAGTTCCACAACCATCGCCTAGGCGCTCTATCAAGTCATTGTCTCCTAGTCCTGCAAAAACTCGTGATTCCGTGGAATTGATATCACCTAGTCAAATGGGTAAATACCATATTTTGCAATCAAAGAACCGGCTTAATGGAATGTAATACAGTTCATTTATATTTACTTTGAATGCTTACTTTTAGGCGAGCGTGAAAAGCAAAATACTTCAGTGACGAAGGAAGTCAAAAAATTATTGTCCAAGGCACTCGGAATGCCCAGTGAGCAATCGGATGAGGACGAGTCCAAAAGATCTCGGTCAAGTTCCATCTCTCAATCATCGGAAAAGAAATGGTCACGGACGCCTTCCAGACATTCGTCGCGAGAACCATCTCAAGATAAAGACGCGTCTGAAGAAATACCGATGAAATCGAAGCGATCCGCACGAGCAACTCAAAAAGAATCACCCGAGCAGACAATTTCAACGAGAACGCGTGCTAGAACTGGATCGACGGCTAAAGAAGTTGACAAGCCAGCTAGAAAAACAAGAGCAGCCTCCGTTGTCAGGGACAGTCCGACAATTTTCGAAGCTGATAGTGAACATTTGACTCAAGAGCCGTCTGAGAAAAAGACTAGGTCCAGGACAAGAGTCGCTTCCACATCAAAAGATGGAGCAGTCTCCGTAAGTATTGCGATTTAGAATTCGTTATATTGAATGAATATTTACCCATGCATTTTTATTTGAAGGACAATATTGACGAAACCGAAGAAGCTCCTCAAGTTGAAAAATCTTCTAAAACTCGAGCTACTCGAGCTTCATCTCAAGCAAAGGATACGAGTTTAAAGCCCGCGAGAAGAGCTCGGGCTGGTTCGGTAGCTCAGGAAAAAACAACACCGGAAAAGCCTGCGATCGCAAGAAAAACACGAGCAGGCTCCGTTGCCCAGGATGACGATGTGTTTGTTGAAAAAACTTCGACTGTCGCGAGGAAAACGAGGGCAGGCTCTGTAGTTCAAGAAGACGAAAAACCTGCAGTCATTACGAGAAAAACAAGGGCTGGCTCTGTGGCTCAAGAGCACGATACGTCGGAGGAAAAATCCTCTAGTCTTGATAGGAAGACAAGGTCGGCTTCGGTAGCAAAAGACGAGGAAGTCGCGTCGGGGACAAGAAGAACAAGAGCCGCCTCGGTGACAAAGGACACGAGTGCATCGGAGAATGTAGAAGCCGTGGCTAAAAGAAGTACGAGGGCGAGATCAGTGGCTAAGGAACACGAAGAAACCTCGAGTAAAAAGCCGACACGGAAACGTGGTGGCTCTGTGCCGAAAGATGCGCCAGCAGGTTTGTACCATTTTTGAACTTTGATTCATGTCGATGTTCATGTAGTAAACGGTATTTCAATTGGTAATCAGTAGAGCCGAGTAAGCTGTACCCTCGTAGCCGGCGTTCCACGAGTCTCTTGCAGGAAGTCATTCTCGAAGAAAGTCTCTCGCAGTTGGACTCGCCGGCGAACAAGCGAAGCCGTCTACCACGTGCTGTCGAGGAGATAATCGTGAATAGTCCAGCTGCCAACACCCGCAGTCGACGCTCCTCGATACAGTCCGTGCCCGAGGAACTCGAAGAGATTCTCAGCGAGCCAGCTCCGGTCAGAGTCTCCAGTAAGAAGCCCAGTACCGCTGAGGTCAACGACGACAGTAGGAGTCGACGAGCTGCGAGCGTTGACTCGAAAGTTATCGTGCCAGCAGGGAAACGCGTGACGCGAAGCGTCTTGGCTAAGACTGCTATAATCGAACAAGTCATACCCGAGGAAGCTGCTGCGGCTAAATCGTCGGAGACGAAGAAACAACCAACCAGGAGGAAACGAGCTACGTCGGTACCAGCGGATACAGTCGAGGAAATGGAAAAAGCCAAACCACTTGGCAGGCCGAAGAGGGGAAGAAAAGTTAGCGAAGGAAAACATTTTGAATTTTCTGTGCCAGAAGAAACTGGAGAGTTACCAGAAAATGCTCAAGGTTTGTCGAATTTTTATTCACCTTTCTTTATCCAACTTTCACGCTATAAAGTTTTAACGATTAATAATTATTTCAGGCGAATGTAGCACGCCAACTTACGAATTTTCTAAACCAGCTGGGTTTCAGAAGTAAGTTCCTTTTTATTCGCGAGAGGAAAAGCTCTCGAGATGCATCAAAAAAGCAAATGACTGAAAAAGTTGCCATATGTGTGTAAAACATGTGTATGTGGATCATTATAGATTTATTTCGCCAATACCAGACGACGAGGAGACTTCCGAAATGACAACGAACCTCATCAAACGCATTAATGCGGAAAGTGAACGAGCAACGTCGGTCAGAATGCGGCGCCCGCGAACCTGTTTCGTATTGCCCAAAAAGACGAAAAATAAAGCTGATTGATTGAAAATTAATTTGAGTAATGATTGCGACTGGCGCTTTATATGCTGTGAACGTTTTTTTTTAAATTCTTTTTGTTATTATTATACATTTATTTGTCTCGAACTTTTTTCATTTTTGCAAAGAAAAAACATGTATGATACTGTTGTAAATAATTTATTGAATACATCATGTGTTAGCTCAATAAAGATAATATAAATCTAATAATTTCTAATCAAGTCTCCAAAATCCCACGTTGTACAATGATATATCGCGTGAACGCAACATTTTTGCAGTAATAGAAACCTGATTGCTGCACAAATTGTTGCTTCTCATATTTATAGACATGATTCTCTATTGCTCGATACGCGAAGCAATTATACTGATAATACTAATACTTTTATAATTTTTTTCATATCCACACGATTTCATTTTTTTTTTTTTGGAGGTGAAAATGTAGTTCAAACGTTTACATTTCTTCTCAACAATAAAACTTGGTAATAATTAATTTCCGCAAGATCTCAGATCTTTGGCAACAATTGGTTCGAATAAAAGTCGAGTTGACTAAATGTAAAGTGTAAAATCTCGCAAAGAGCATAAGATATAAGATTCTCAAGATCATTGTATAAAATATTAATATAAGGGTTCAAATTTTGATTAGTCATGGAAAAGTATTGCCTTAAGATACTAAATATTTCATTTAGTTTAGCTCGACAGTCGAGGCACTCGTGTAAAATTTGATGCCCATCTCTTAAAGGCACGATTGAGTTTCATTATGAGCAATTTTTTTAAGGTGATAAAGGCCTCATAAAAATGGTGGAAATACTCTTGTATTAACATACTGATACAGGAATGTATACTGAAAATCTCCCAGAATTTATTACAAAGTTCATCTGAACTTTTTATCTTTGATAAATTAATTGTACTTTAAAATGTAAAAAGTACGGTAGCAATTTCATTGAATATTATTTTGCCAGAAAATTGGTTATTTTCACATTGCAAGTGTAATCAATAGTACTATTGATCAATTTCATTATGTAAAAACGTGTCATGATTACGGTCAATTCCAATGAAGCTCATGAGATACATTTGATACATAAATAATTCGTTGATTAAATCGACACCAACTAAAATTCATCACTCCGCATTCAGAATGATGGATTCGTGTAAAATACTCGTAGCTATAAGAACGCGATATAATCTTAATAGCTATAAACATAATTAATATAGGCTAAAAAAAATGACAAAAATATTTCCACCAGACGAATAGAAACGAATAGAAAAATGTATAAAATTCGTAATTCGTTTTCACATAGTCCCCTCGTCAACAACGTAACGAGCTGCTGCTACTGCTGTTTGCAGCTGTCCTTAACACGCCGCTTATGCTTTTCTTCGTGGGTTTGCGAGGGTGAGTGCTGTGGATCTGAAATAGAAAAGAAGCGCGATGAAAAGTGTTGAGTGAATGAGCACAGAGACATGAAGGTTTATTGAGTTAAAAAGAAAAGTGCTCACTGGAATGGTTACGGCGCGTCCCGGGAACGGGCATATAGCAGGAGCTCGTGTCGTCGAGTACGACGTGCTCGCCGTGGGACAAAGTGGAAGGTGGCGTCGGTAGGGCATAGGTGGGACTGATTTGACTACTAGAACTCGAGCTGGTGTAGGCGTTGGCATTGTAGGTGGGATCGATCATCGCGGCGACGTTGCGCGGCTGCGGCTCCTCGTCGAATTCCTCGGAATAGCTGCGAATCTCTTCGGGATCTGACGGCTGCCGGCTGTGTCGTCCCTGCTTCGGTTTCGCTGAAATGGCCAATTGATCAAAGTATTATTCATTGAACGGTGACAGCTGGCAGTTGGTTTTGGCGCAACTCGAGCCAACTCACGTAGGCTGGGCTTGAGGTCCAGCTTGTCGGGTCGCTGTGGCCTCTCGAGGCTTCCATCCGCCGACAGCTGCTCGTCGTCGAGTTGCTGCTGCTGCTGCTGCTGCTGCTGCTGAGCTTGGCGCTCGAGTTTCTTCTGCCTGGCTCGTTCTCGCGCCCTCTTGGCCTTGGCGCGCTCCTTGTCCTGCAGCATGCGCGCCAACTCGGCATCTTGCGCCTCCATGGCGATCTTGTGGTCCAGCAGCAGCTGCTCGTCCATCAGCGCTGCACCAGCTGCAGCGCTGTCCTGCACGTCCACCCCGACTGCGCCTTCTTCTTCCTCTTCTTGAATCTTTCGCGCCAATTCCTGCGAGATTTTCCGGGAGAGTGAGAGCTTGCGCGCAGTCGGCTTCAATTTCATAAATAGCGCGATGAGAATCGAGCTTTACCTGATCTTTTTCCTCCTGCAGTCGTCGCTGTATTTCGGCTTCGGCCTCCAGTCTGGCAATCTCGTCGTCGAGTCTCAATTGCAGCCTCATTTGCTCGCGCAATTCCCGTTCCTTCATCCGCTCCTCTCTTTCCAGCGAAAGCGCTACTTGCCTGGCTATTAACTCGTCCCTCTCTTCCCTGTGTCAACAGACAAACACATGCGCAAACCATTGTAATCGCCGCGATCCTCGTCGTTCGTCGCCAATTCGAAAACTCTTAATCATTGACTGCACTCACTGTTCCTGCACGTAAGCCTGATATCTCAGCATCTCGATTTCTTGCTCCACTCGAGCTTTCGGCAGATCCTCTCTCACCTGTGCATTCCTCTCCTTATTGTGCGAGTAGTGCTCTTTAACTGCAAGTTTTCAATTTATCATGTTATTTTACGTCAATGCCACGTCGTCTCCAAAGAATCATCAAATATGTATGTCGACAACGTACTTTCTTCGTCTTGCAAGCGGTAGGCCAATGCTCCGTCCTCGTGAACCAACCACTCCCGGCAAACTGCACACACAGACATGATTCATTACTTAGGGCTTCCTTTCATTTGCCGCAATTCACAATTGACAATAAATTCACGCCAAATCAGTACTTTTTATTGCGCCTTTTTTTTACCAAATCAACGAACGCTGTAGAAATTCATTTTTCAACGACCAACTATGTGAACGAAAAGTTTCAGCGAGTCTTTACGTGTACGAACAGTCAACCGACTATTCCACCGATAATCATTTTTCTCAAGGATTCTCACGCTGTGACTCACAAACTGGAATAAAACTTCTGTGGGCTTTCACAGTAAAAGATTGTTCGTGTAAAAATTTCACTCAAAACAGACGTATTTGAAAAAAAAAATTACTCGACTCACGTTGAAGTTCTACTCATACTGTAAAATTTTACACTTGCAGCAAATTTTTTCGATCGTTACGCACGTCGACAGACTTTCATTGCAATTAGTGAGAGCGGAAAGCCCCTCAGAAAAAATGATCCATCCAGAAGCTTCTAATCGAATTAAGTTACATAATCCAAGTCGTGGTGACTTGCCCTTACAATAAATAAAAGTGATATCAAGGCGAAGGAAGCCGTACGCGTGGGACAGAATAGAATATGCAACACACGTACATATGGCTCGTAAATGCCATTCTTTCGGCGATGCGGAAACAAAAGGCCGGACAGAATGGCTTAGCGCAACGCGGTATAATTATCGTCACGAACACGGCTCGACTAGTGCATTGTTTATCAATTGCTATGCCACCAGATAAAAGAAAAATTCACGGTGTTATTGCAACGGGCAATAGAGTCCGCGCGACAATGTGCACAAAAAAAGAAAACAATAAAAAGAAAATCAGAGCGAATGACAGCTGGAAAATAGCGGGAAAAACAGAGAGGTAATAAAAGAGAGTGAGAAAGTCGCACCTTCATTTACTCTGCCCGCCTTGGGCATGGTATCGGAGCCGAGCACGCTCTTGGCCATGTTTACCTGCGCGATAAAGACCCTTTAATTCCAGTCCCCTTCTCGGGCCCAAGCGAGAAAAAAAAAACGCGAGCAAGGACGTTCAGCGCTCTTAGCACTTATAAACACACTGCACTGAGAAAACAACAACAACTGCGATTAGGCGGCCGCACTGCTACGAGCTATTGGGGCAGCTCGCGAGCAGCGTCTCTTTACATTTCCGAAGGCACGTCCGCGTTGCTCCGAATACACTCTGGCTTGGACGATACAATTATTCGCGCAATCTCTCACTGCAGCGACTGACTACTCGCGGCTCGCGGCATAGCAGCCAGCAGCCCGCGTTGTTAGCTGTCGCCGTTGATCGCCACCATCTTGAAATGCCAAAGTCGAGAGTGTGTTCGTGCAGGCGCACCGCCGCTACAATGTGTCCGTGTACGTGTGCGTGCCTCCGACAGAATCACTTCCTTTCGCTTTTCATCTCTCTCGCACTCGTTACATTACTACCTATATGCGTATTATAGCTATATATAACTCCATATCCTGCAGCCATGTGTTTTCAAACTACTCCACTTTGTGTCTTCAACATTATATTAATTATTATACTTCTATCAGTTAATCTGTTTTAAAAAGTTCTCGACAATCGAATAAACAAGATTCTATGCGACTGTTTGAACATTGGGTAGCTGCAAATAAAAAAAAATTAAATTAACAAATTAAATTTCTTTATTCTAATTAAATTACATATTTATTTACATGTGTGTATTTACATTTTTCACACAATTCAAATGCTCATTTGAGCGCAATCACGCTAGCGTATAAAAGCGGCATTACTTTCGCTTTCTCCCACTTACTTGGCTCGCACCTGCTTATTCCGATGATTTTTCACACGCATACGCAGAATTGCGTTTTTCTTAAGTAGTTCTCCATCTATTTTTTTTTTGTACAACGGCACGAATACAAAATTCATATAAGTCGTATGAATATTCCGACTTCACAGGCAAGTCGTGCGCTCTTCAATTTTTTTTCATGATCATCATCATTATGAAGATCCTCGCGCGCAGTTATACCGTTCGTATTTTTATCTTTTTTCGTATCTCGGCTACGCTACGCACTGTGTACTCTTCTTCTTTTTTTTTTGTAGAGCGTACACGACATCATTATTCTCCTTTCACAATCGAGTTACATTTTCCTACATATTCTTCGGAAGTTTATAATGAAGCAAGGTGAGGGAAAAAACGTACCCACGTTAATTATAGAAAGAAAAAAAAAGTGTGTTTTGATTTGATTAAACGATGCAAATGAGAGAAAATAGTTTACGAACATGTTGAATGTTCGAGGCAACATTTGGTCGGATGTTATTTTCGAAAGCGCAAACTCAGCGGGTCCGCGCGCGCAGGATGCTGCGAGCTGCGACGGATTTCTCGAGAAAGTAGGCTAAACGGCTTTTTCTTGTCTTCACGCTTGATTCGCTCGGCCAGCAGATTACCTAATTTTCTCCCTCGTTATAAATTATAGTAGGTATAGCAATAAAAAAAAGTCGAGAGCGAGCGATCATCACACAACGCTCCCCCTATATACATCATTTTGCTTATATGAACTTGTCAATTAGCTTCGGCTTGATTTTCGTCGGAATCAGCTACGCGAATAAAATCGTAAAGAATGAAAATTGTTTGGTAATGATTATTGAGCCCTGCGAACGCTAAAAAGTGTTGAAAAGTGGTCGGGAATAAATCAATGAACCTCGGCGGGCGCGCTGGCGTGGTCGTCGTGGTCGTCGTCGTCGGACTGCTGCACGTCCTGGAAGTCGTCCTCGTCGAGGGCGCTCATGAACAGCAGGTTGGCCATGGCGCTGAGGTCGAGCGGGTCCATGGCCAGCAGCTTGGCCAGCCTGGCCGCCAGGTCCTCCACCAGCGCCTTCTTCAGCTGGTAGAAGAAGGTGGCGCAGAGCACCACGGCCGCCCCGACGAAGCCGGCGTTGGCCTCGAGCCTCAGGAAGTCGCGGCACTCGGGCTTGCTCTTGTCGTAGTCGAAGCCGCGCGCCATGAGGTGCAGCTGCTGGAAGAGCTGCTCGTGGCGCATGTAGGCGAGGTCGAGGAGCTGCAGGCAGGTCTCGCGCAGCTGCTGGCCCGCGCTGGGCAGCCGGCTGTAGGCGAGGAATATCTCGACGACGTTGAGCGGCAGCGAGACCGGCATTCGGAAGTCGAGGCCCCGCAGGACCCGCAGCTCGCTCGCGACGATGCTCTCCCTCGAGTAGTCGCGCAGCGGGTCGATGGACTGCAGCAAGTCTTGCACCTGCATCGAGCGTCGATTATTGCGAGTGACTGATGCAGTGCGCGTGCAGCTTACCTGCGATATGGTGAGGCCGGTGCGGAAGAGGTCGACCTTGCTGGCGATCTGCAGGCAGGAGACGAGCACGAGCTTCAGCTGCGAGGACAACTGCTGGCGCACCTGTTGCATCGCTTCGGCGTTCAGCTCCGTCAGGCCGGACATTTGCTCCCAGTACAGCCAGGCCATGTAGTGGTCCAGCAAGTGCACGGCCAAGTACTTCGCCTCGTGCTCCACCTTGAACCGATCGCTTATGATGAAGATGGCCTTGATCGCCTCTGCCGACACACCTACAATGCACACAACGCCGCTATCGCAATCACAACAAACACTATATTAACTCATTCTAATCGCATTTACCGGCGTAAGGCACGCGAAACTCCTTGCCCTCCTTCATCACCTGTTGCTCGGCATCGCTGCTCTTGCGAATGTACGCCAGCCAATCTGGCAAATATGGCTCTGCCCAAAACAATTGAACTATTCACTTAATATGCAATTCACACGTCTAACAATATCAAACTAACCTATGTACGAATCATCTAAACTCATCGCCGTTCGCCTTCTCACTGCCAGCTCCTTTGTTGTTGTTGTTGTTGTTGTTTTCCTCTCCCCTATCCAGTTCGCAGCACCTATCACGTCTGACACCGCTTAATTGTAGGCACACACTATACGGAATATCTTCCTAAGCTTGCAGCTTTGAAAATTTCGCGCAAACGCAATTGCAGTTTACACCTGCCGACGCAAGATGTCGCAACACGCCGGATTTTCCTCCAGACTCCAAAAGTGCAGCATGCTCTAGTAGTGTGAGTGTGTACTCGCAGATTTTTATTAAAAATAGCTAACATTTGTAGAATAATACCATTCGGCTACTCGTCTTTATGAAATACTCAACAATTTCAACTTGAATCTCAATTTGCACAGGCATTTGAACCATCATTTTTTTTGGATTGTGTGTTTATGCGATACATAACCCTGCTCAGCAATTTTGGATAAATAAACATACTTTTGCACAAAAATGTCGAGTTCATTTTTGCGCTCGCTCTTTTCCGCACCAAAAATCATCAAAACTACGTCATTCCAGGTAAATTGTCAAATAATGTCTCATTAACGATCAAAATAAAAACAGTTGCATCATCTTCAAGTAATTATCATTTTTTACTAATAAAAAAGGACAGGAAATTGTAATTATATATTATTTCTTTCAGTGTCGAAATATTCATTCAGGCAGAAGATTATGCCAATTACTGCCAAACAAAGCTCATCGGTCAACAAAAACTACAAATAAGTCCCCGATTACTTGGAAAACAGTAGCTTCCACGATAGTCATAGGTGGTGGAGTTATGTTGTACATGTATTATCTGAAAGAACAAAAGGAAATGCAACTTGAAAAGCAGCGTAGACGTCAAATTGGAAAAGCAGCTATTGGGGGCAAATTTCAATTGGTTGATCCTGAAGGCAAGATAGTCAATTCAGATGATTTCCTTGGTAAATGGGTTATGATATACTTTGGCTTTACTCATTGTCCAGATATCTGCCCAGATGAACTTGAAAAATTGGCCCTTGCGGTTGACACGCTTGGTAAGAACTCATGCCTTTATACAATGAGCAAATAGCTCATATAAAATACTATTCACGTAATCCATTTCCTCAGAAAAGGAGCATAATTTGCAAGTTCAACCTATATTTATTACTGTGGATCCGGTAAGAGATAGTCCATCTGCTGTGGGAAAATATGTTAAAGAGTTTTCAGACAAAATTATAGGGTTATCTGGTACAATTGATCAAATTGCTCATGCTTGTAAAGCTTACAGAGTATATTTTAGTTTAGGGCCAGAAGATCAAGACAAAGATTACATTGTAAGAAATTCATTTGGAGTATCTCCAAACTTCAGTTGTAATGTGACAGTTAATTAATCAAGTCATATATTTTCAGGTGGATCATACAATTATAATATATCTCATTGATCCTGACGGTGGCTTTGTTGATTATTACGGCCAAACACACGATGCTGAAAAAATAGTCAATAGTGTTTTAATTAACAAGCTCAAATATGATAAATTACAAAATGGAAATTGGCTCCCATCTATCAGTCTAAAAGGCCTTGTCCAGCCTTCATAACTTATAATACCATAAATAATATTTTTATGTAAGTAGTTTATTATATAACGACACGTAAGATAATGAAATTTGTAAATAAACATAACACTTTTTTGTTAAAACCTTTTCTGCAGTGTACAATGAGATCCAATTAATGTTTTCAAATATATTTCATGTTTTTCTGGAAAACTGTTCTTTACTTTCATTAATCATGTTCACTGTTAGATGTAAATATTTTTATATAACAAAGTAAATAATTTACAGTAATGTTGCGACATAAAAATTTATTTTGACATCTTTCAACATGTACAATTTAATAACATTAATGCTTACAATTTGACGTTATACCTTAGAAACATAGAGAGCTGAAAATTTCCAATATGAATTAAGAATCCTCGAGCATATCGAAATAGATCGCTAATAACACGCGATCTGAGGTATTCCAGTCAAAAATTCAGATTCGTTTGCACGTCTATGCTTAAGAATCCTTAATGCTATGTAAGTTTTATAAAATATATTTCGTCATTTCCACCCCGAATTGGCCTTATCGTTCAGTTGGATTCAATCGAAAAACTATTAAACTCGAGTAACCTTGACACGAATTAGTTGCTATAAAGTCGGTAAATTTATCAAATGATTTAATGAATCGCATTCTGGATCTTGAACAGGTGCAATCTACTTTTAATTCACATCTAATACAATGACAATAACAATAAGTACAATCTGATAATCTCAGTTTGATAAAAAATTACGTAAACATACTAAAACATATTTACAAGGTGAACAAGAAAATTTATGATGATCGATAATAATTGAAATTTCGTTGATAGTGAGACGAGACTGAAAGTACTTTAAGACGGATAGCATCGAGCAATAAAATGGAGATTTAGATCGGCGGCGGCGGCGCTTTGGGTAATTGAATCCAAGACCAATTCGGAGCATCATTGATAACGTAGCAATATTGGCACCACGCAATTATTTATACCAATCAATATTCTTACAATCAAAGCATCTTAATTCAAGTAAAATTGGACATTTTAATTGTGCGGTGCAAATGTATATAAAATTGGATGAACTCTCTCTCTCCCGAGGAAGCTCAGCGGTAAACAAATCTATCTTATAAGTAACATGGGACGCAATGAACTTGAAAACACTGTCGACAGTGCGAGTTTGCTTACAACAGCTCATCCCGCATCCGCGGCTGTTGGATGGAGAGTGTCATTCATGTGACTTAATTATAATTGGCTTATCGCTTATTTTGATATATAGTTTAGTAAGCGTATTTAGGTATTGTTCACATTGACAATCGCACTGGAATACATTAACTACGAGCTAAACTTGTTAAAAAATATATAGTATACTATAGCTACATCAGATTGGCAAATAATCATAACATTATCGCGCAACGAAAATTGAACAGGTCATTCGCGAAAGCATACAGATATTCTGAATGCATCCATTCTTACAAATAGTTTACTCTCGACACCGTGCATACACATTTTTTTATTTTTTATACACTTTTCTCCCTCAACATATTCTACAATAGTAAGTATAATATTGTTCACGTATTGACATAAGTAAACGGAATAAGGGCACATATTTGGTAAAGCTCGCGCTCTTTTTAATTTCGTTGAGGTGGCTGGTCATGCGCGCGTGGATACTATATGAGCAATGCCAAAAGTTTTTCTAACTGTTCAAGTAGCGTTTTCACCGAATTTTCATAGTGTATGCGCTTAATTTTTCCATTTTATCATTCTATTACAATTAGGTATGACCCACTCGAAAATGTTAGGTTCATCACCGCGCGTGCTTGTGATACCCCTTTGTGTCCATAACAGCACTGACATCAATAAAAATGACAATTTCATGTTTTTTTGGAATTTAATGAAAAGCGAGATAGCGTTAATCTGGCTTCAAATTCGAATTCCACTGATCGAAATACGTTTGCTTTATTTTCCGCTCGAAATTCCAACCCTTGCAGAATTCGGAAAACACGCAAATTTCATTCGAACGTGTCAGCTTTCATTTTCCTGAGCTTTATGAGCTTTTTACGTGGTGCTACGGTTTTCAAAGTCTTGCAATGCTCGAAATTTCCAGCAGAAAATAAACCAATATATGGTTTCCGACGTATTTTGACCCGTAAAATTCGAATGGGAAGCCGGATTAACGCGGCTATCGTTTTGTCTTTAAAAATTTATTTAAAAAAAAACATGGAAATATTATTTTCATTTTTGATTGATTTTCTTGTTTTGGGTGACCCGAAAAAGGCGTCACAAACATGTACTGGAATGGACCCAAGTTTATTTTAGATTCTATATGATCTTTAAGATGATAAAATCGCACGAACGACAATATGACAGCGTGTACGCAATATAAAAATTGGAAAAAACTTGTTTCAATATTTTGTTCATGGAATTGCTCACATAGTAGTCTCGAACGAAATATCGAAAGTTCAATATAATGCGTTAAGAAGTCTCATATATATTGAACTGAATTGTAGTATAGTGCATCGAACTGTGACTAAATATGTATATACAAAAATTTGTCTTGTTGTTTGTACACATGTAGTATGAAAATAGACGTAATTTTTTTCTTTTGATTTGTTGGAGCGCTCTCGCGCGGGACAATTGACATTGTCATCGTGAAAAGTGTCTTTGCTTTATATGTAAAAAAAAAAAAAGAAAGTTGTCGTAAGCTATTTGGGATGAAATCAGTCAGCAGTCTGGCGCAATTAGAGTCTCGAGATTTGTTGATCGGGCGACCTGCCGTCCTCGAATAAAGTGCAATTGGGATGTGCCGGATCTCATGGGTCGTCTGGGTGGTGCAAGTGGTCGAGCTCGTAAGAGAGCTGGCAGCACTCGGAGTCGCTCTCGTCGTGGTGCTCGCACTTTTCGAGATCCACCTCGGCACACGGCTCCCCCTCCAACGTCTGCAATCAAAACGTGCAGTTATAACGGAAATTTTAAAAAATAATTTTTAAAAAGAAAGAAAGAAATAAGCGAGATAGGAGAAAACCCATTGATTGTACGTAGCGGCGGCGGCGGCGGCTTTGGATGACGCAAATGCACATCCTCGAAAATAAGGAAAATTTTTTCGTCAATGGTTAGGCCGAATTGTGTGGAAGAAAAAAAGCTTTGGCATTTGGCCTTGAAAAGCGAGGCTCTATATATATAATCGCGATTACAGGAAAGAGAGTGAGCTCGATAACGATTGGCACGCAAGCATCAAATTGCCTTTGAGAGCTCGTGCAGTTGATTTTCCGCAAAGTCCTCTTCTCGCGCGCACTTCGTTACCTCGATTTCATAGCCCAGCGGCAGGTCTTTCATGAAAATTAATTTAATAAGTCGAGCAAGTGGATAGCCCGCAGCGAGTGGCGCTTGGACGGTGGGTGCTTGAAAAAAATCTCGAGCCACTGATGAAAGAGCTCGACTCAAGGCTCGCGATCAACGCGGATCATTCGGCTGCTTTCATTAAATTTCATACTACTTCTCGGGGCACGTTAGTAGCGAGTAGTGTGCACGAGTGAAACTCTATATGTATAGTGTTACGGGTAGATGTGTATGAGCGTGCGGGGGCGCGAGCGAGCACTGAATTATACTTAGTTTAGGATTTCGAGGGGACAAAGAAACAAAGCGAAATTAAAGAAAGTAACAGTATACATGCACGGGATAGCGTGCTAATGGAAGCATTCTCTGGGCATCTATGATATTATCGGGTAAATACTGACATTGGAGCAGAAGGAGAGGAGACTCTGGTCCATGTTCTTGCAGAGCGTGGCTTGACAGTTGGCGAGATTGCCGTTGGCGTTGATCATGGGGACGTTGGCTCCGAGTCCAGCGAGGCCGACCCCAGCCACTTCCAAGTAGCCCCGACTGCTGGCTAGACTGCCACCTCGCGTCCCGATCCCGATGTCTGCTGGTTCAAACAACCAAAACACACACACAATGCTCATTCGCTCTTCTACGATATTCACGGATCGCTGCACAACACATCAAAAGCGAAGCAGACTATGCAGCAGCGCCAGCAGTACGAGAATGATGATGGATCGAGCTGAAGTTCAATATATATCGCAACAAATAAAGGGGATTGCCAGCAGGAATTTTGCTCATTAGACGACGAGCTGCAAATCGATAAGCTCGTTATTATAGCTTCAATCCATCATTACATGTTGCTTGGCGATAAAAGGGGGCTTGAGCTCGAGATGAGGTCTCTCGATATCACTTTCATCTTTCATTCTCGCTCGCTCAGGCGCTATATGTATACATAATGTACGTGTAAAGCATTGCCATGCGGCTTTGTGAGCGTCCCCCTTGCCGAATGCCGAGACTCATGCAAACGACATGCCCATTCCGCTGCAAAAGCACATACTAACGCAACGGAGCCGCCGGGAGCAGCAGCAGCAGCGGCAACAGCGATTCAGCAGCCACGAAAAGAAAAAAGGGGCTGGGGGAAAGACCTTGAGTACTCGCCATCGAGTGGGTGGACCGGTGGTGGCTGTGGTGCAGCGCGTGCCGGCAGCTGGCCAGCAGTCGCCGCCAGCAGCAGGGCTTGGCGGACTGGCGCTGCTGCTGGAGCTGCTTGCCGTTGCTGGCGGCGTTGCAGCTGCAGGTGCTGCCCGAGTGGGCGGAGGGCCGAGCGCCGGGGAGCCAGCGGCGGCAGAGCGCGGGCCAGTCGCGGGCGCGCAGGGCGCGCGACATCTCGGCGCGCACCTCGCCGTTGAGGAAGCAGTAGAGCACCGCCACGAAGGAGCCCTGGAAGGAGGCGAACAGCTGGTCGCTGAACAGCCAGATCAGCTCGAGCGTGCGGTTGTCGCCCATGCTGTAGGACAGCGCCAGGGTCACCGAGTAGTGCACCCCGAACAGCGGCACCAACACCAGCGTGCTCCTCGCCCACTTCCTGCGTTGCGTTTACAAATGCCATTTAAACTTGCCTGCTTCCCTCTAAATATAGATCTGATCATCCGCTGTGCCTACTTGTATCGCATCGTGTCCTCGGACACCGTCGACTTGAGCTTCAGCATCAGCACCCGCACGATGTTCACGAACAGGATGAAGTTTATCTGCAAGGCAATAATCGCTCTGTTAACTGTCGGCTGCGGCTGCGAGCTTGGCTGCAATGGCGGCAGCAATAAATACTTACGACCACGGACAGGATGGTGGGCACCTTGATCACCTGCGAAATCGACGAGATCCCGTGAGTTGTCCAGCAGTAGGTGTCGTCGTAGAGAGCCCGCAGCACCACCCACAGGCCCACCACCACCGCAGGGAAACCTGCGCGCGAAGGAAAAACCAAAGCAAAGCGTTCGATCGATTTGGCGAGGAGGTGCAAAGTTGACTGCAAGCAAGAACCGAGTGTGAATTGATACCCCATCCGATGAGCACGTAAACGAGGATGCTAGCGTTGGGGTCGGCGAAGAGCGCGCAGAATATGAGATTGTGCAGGTAGAGGCCCTCCATGAGAATCCAGGCGTAGTTGGCGAGCATGCAGTACTGCCAGACCGAGGTCAAGGCCTTGCAGGTCCAGCTGCCCTCGAGGCTGTCGCCGCGCAGGTAGCTCTCGCCGTCCTTGATGAGTATGTCCGTGGACAGGCCCACTCCCCCCACGAACAGCAGGTCCTTCAGCAGCCAGGCGAACGCCCGCATTATGAACGAGGCGAACAGGTGCATGTGCAGGATGTTGCGCTGGCATCTCAACCTCCTAAACGAGAACAGCCAAAAAGGAAGAGTCTGTTATTATACGACTAGGCCGCCCGCGCCGCGCGTAAAAACGCCTCAAATGAGAAAAAACCTGCACTCACTTGATACTGGCGAGAATGCAGAAGGCCACGACCAGACTGGAGAATGACACGGCGTAACCGACTTTCGAGATGTATTTTATCATCGGCAGGTACTTCTGCGAATAGAAAAAAGAGAGGGAGCGGATGAAAAGCTCGCGTAAAAAAGTTTTATAGGGGGGCGAGTAACGAGAAACGCTCCGCTCGGCGAACAAAAAAAAATGAGAGGGAGAAGAGAGGACGAGTCTCTGTTTTTGTTTGTTTGTCGACTGACTGAGGAATATTTGAGCAAGCGTCGTCACCCCCCCCCAATTATATCAGGGCCAAAGGCTACATCGGCAAATATTGAAGCTTCGTCTATACGGGGAGAGATGAAAGAGAGAGGCGCCAGGTCGTGGTTTAACCCGAGCGAATTTATGGCGTGCACGCGAGCGGCTGGATCGGCTTTCACTTCTCGCGCCCGACTATGCGATAATTCAACGCGCTCTCGAAATAAATCAAGTTTTTCAATAAAAAGCATCGAACCGCGAGAGCAAAAGTGGGCGTAAAACCAAGCCAAACAGCTGCAGTGACAGCCAAAGTCTCCGTGCGCGCGTTGTAAATTTGCCGCGAGGAGGTGTAATAAAAAAAGGCTGCCGCAGCTAATAGCTTTTGTAGTGTCGCGGCGCGTCGAAATTCTATTTTTTTTATCGGCTCACTGACAAACAGACTCGAAGCTTTTTATACCTTTGGTTCCTTTTTTTATTGGTTTTGCGATTAAGTTCAGACTTCAGGCAAAAGTATATACATCGAGCGATCGCAAAGATTGATCGCGAGCGCAAGCGGCGCTTTTCTGATTAACGCCTTTTTTGCTGCTGCCTCTCGCGCAGTTCAGTTGTTCTTGCCGCGTGTGCGCCCGCCAGCAATTACTTCTGCCGTGTAGTTTTGCCGCGTGCACGAGAAGTAGAGAAAGCCTTTGCCTCGCGGGATAACTTTTTTATCCGGCCGAGTAGAAGGCGGAGAAAAAGAAGCCTCTTTCTCACTCTCTCGGGATGACGAATGCGAGGATTGGCGGTAAAAAATGCTCAGGTTTGTAGCTCGTTCGCGGATAGAGAGTAGAGACGTACATACATATCCACCGAGGCTCCTCTACATATTGATCAAATTTTTCAGCTTTTTATTTCCGTATAGCAGGATAAAAATAGTCGTCGTTTATTCTCGCGCCTGCAACCGCAAGTTATAGCTATAGCGAGAGTAAAGCTCATTGAACATTAAGGTAAGGTCTATATTTGAAAAGCAGCGAGCTTGCAAGTTTATTGGAAAATCTGTCCGTAGGTATATCTGCATTTGTCCCTCTTGAAAAAAATAAACGAGGATAGGTATGGAAATAGTGGATGTGCCTGGCGCCGCGAGGGGTGAGATGACGTGTTAGAGAGTAGTAAGTGCGCTTACCTCGCTGAAGCTGACGTTGTCCCCTTGAAGGTCGGGCAGGTCGACGAGCACGGTGACGTAGCGCTCGCGAAAGCATCGCGTGAAGTTGGTCCAGGTGTTGTTTTGCTCGGGGCTCCAGTACCAGTCTCCGCTTGGCATGCACTGCCTCGTCGCGTTCGCCTGTGCCAACCCCCCACGCAACACACAACTATTATTGCACCAGTACGTCCCAAACCAGAGCCTGCAGCCTCTTGTCCCTTTCCCTTTTCCGCCCCGTCAAACTCATTTAAGCGCTCGCGATCAGCTTGTAATGTGCATGTTTTATGCGTATCAGCCCGATCGAGCATAAACAACCAGAGCCGGCTCGTAATTCGCTTGTTAAAGCGTTCAAGCTCTCTTTCCTTTTTTTTCATTGATTTATTCACGGCACGACAAAGTAAGCAATCGGGAACAAAAATCGACTGATTATTCGGAAGAGAATGAAAGAAGAAGAAAAAGTTGCTTTTTTTTTCCTGCTACGAACCTGTCCATCGAATCCAGTGATGTAATCCGGACACGACTGCACTGCAAGCTCGCCCCCGGCCGTCGATGCCCAGCATAGGATACCGTCCCACGTCGTCGGACACCAATCTAACGACCAACACACACAATCGCACAATTCACATCAATTTGCTATACTACACCAGTCAACCTTTTTTCCTGCTCTATTGGCTGCGATCGATCAATTCTTAGCCCATTTCTTTTTTTTTCCTCCGCTCGTTCCCGAGCTTCATTCCCCCCCTCCTATGCCCCATTCGTCACCTCGATAGTGTCACAGCCTACACTTTTTTGCGAATATATGCCAGATGAATTGACTAATGTGTTTTGAATTTCGATCAGAGCGCGACTTACAGTTAGCAACAGTTGCTTTCGAGCTGCCAAGTAGAAAAGGACTAAATTTGATCAGACAGCAGCACGCAACGCACGCTTGCTGCCTGCTGGGGCTCGAGTTAAACTTTGCGAGCCAGCCGAGTGAATGTGTAAACAGTCTTGCAATTAAGAGCTCGAGTTGGAAATGGACTTTAATTTCGCAGCCAGTCAAAGTCGTTGTCTACTATTTTCTCAATTGTTATCTGCAGCCAACTACTGCGTGGATATATATAGGTATATACTTCGATGGCGATAGATGCCAACAGATTAACTATATTCACAAGGTCGTTAAATCATTGAAGATAAAGTTTAGAAGCTCATTGAAGTTATACGATCGCGTCTATAGCGATATCAAGCGAGTATGTATATAAACGAACTGCGTATATCTGCCTCTCGTGTATCTGATCGAACGTAAATTTCATACCGTATAAACTTTTTTTTTTCCTCTCAAATGGCGCGCTCGAGGTTGGATTTTGCTTTGATCAGACCGAATAGAATATCCATCCGAGGACTTTATTTTTACAGCTCATCGACAGATCTCTGATACTTTGCTTTTTGCCGCAGAAATTCAACAGCTCGAAAAAACAGAAGAGAGAGAAGCGGAGCTTTATTTTTTTTTTCATTCGGTGAGCACTGAAAAGTATAATCAATTGTCATTGTCTGCTGTAACACATCGTTTTACAGGGTGGAATATAGTGAGCTGGGCATTACTGTTCGTTCGTCGCGTCGTTAAAGGAATGAGAAACGGAAAGGAATAAAGTAGCCGCCGATGTTTTTATCGAGGCACGGCGATAAAGTTCACTCGACGATTCGTCCGAGACGTAAACGTGCGATGTGCGCGCTTAAGAGACGAGGCAAAAAAAGCAGCAGTAGCAAGTATGAAAAGAAGCTGGAATTAATCGGCCGTATAAAACTGGCTGTATAGCCGCGAAACGACGGCAATATCGCGCGCAAGCTCGCCTCTTTTCATCCAAGAAAGAGAGAGGGGCTGAAGAAGGAGCTCGAACGTATGGAAATTCGCTGCATCGCGCCGAGTTTATATCAGATTCCAGCTACTCTTAATACTTGTCGTCGCTTGCTCGTTTCACCCGACAACGGAAAGGCAATTGCACACTGCGATCTACAAATTGAAAAACTTGCTTCGTCGAAATCGGATAGTTCGTAAATCGACGGGAAAGTAAAAAACACGAAAAGTGGACAGAATCAATTTGCATTTGTTCGCAGATAAAAAAGTTTTTAATTACACGATTGGAGCTCGGCGGCAGATGTAGCCGCTGAAGAACTTTCTCGCGCGCTGCTGCCATAACATTTATTAGTCTTGGCGTACTTGACTTCAGTAGAACGCAAATTCTAGCGACGATGCTCGAGAGAGAATATCTTTGAGCCCCGAGTCATAATTAAACGTCCGTCGTAGCTCGACGATAAAGAACCCGCAGATTTGCCATGAAAGTCACTGTTGTTGGAGGTAATTAGTTTTTCGCGGAAAAATCTTGCAAGTATATATATCAAAACGAGCGAGTCCTTGTCGACTTGCTGCATAATAAAAATGAAAATATTGTCTGTTATTAGTTGGTAATAAGTGTGGCGTGGGAAGGAAGAGAAACAAGCGTGACGACGCTGGAGGCTTGGGGGTTGGAGGGGGACTCTTAACATTATTAAGGTTACGTAAATAGCACGCGCGATATTGAATGTAATTGGCACTCGAGCGCGCACTCGAACTACGCATTATAAATATTATTGCGACGACGTCGAGGAGGAGGAGAAAGAGGAAAAATCCAAGCGCGCAAATGAATAGCGTAGCTTGCTTATTCAAATAAACACGGCGCTGCATTGTTGGGATTCCGGCAGAAATTGCAGCAAATAATCCGCAGCTCGGGCGTTCTCATAAAATGTTGATGAAATTTGGCCCAATGAAGATATATTATACATGCGTGGTGAGGAGCTGAGCAGCAGGCAGCAGCAAGAGGACTGGCTCATCGGAAATTGGATTTAGCTGCGATATACATGTGCAGCTATAGGAGACGTGACGGAGAGTCGTATTAGCGGCGCAACTTGTACAATGGGGCCCGCCGGCGAATACCAAATTCGTGGATTTAGCAATGCTTTTGCAAGCTCCACACAATGTTTCGTTAGTTGCCGCGAGCTTTTAGTGGACTTTATGAAAACAATGCTGCTCCAGCGGCGAGATCATTTATAAATGAATTATTGCGGCGCGCTCGCAGTGTACGTGTGCAGCTTTTTCAATGTCTCCGAATAATACCTAGTAGGTAGCATGATTGGCTGAAAGGAGTAGCGGTTCATCGCGGAAATGACGAATGAGCGTCCCTGTTGGAAATTTCACGAAACAAATTCAGGTTTTGCGCTCAAGTGAAAATTTTTTTGAAATCATCGGTCAATGATTATTATAATCATATCAAATGGTACATAGCCATCACTAGTACGTCTGAGACAAACCCCGACAAGTTTTTTTATATGTTCAGTACACTTCATTGTTGCATTAACCCATCAAATTCACGAAAAATTCGCAAATTATTCGTGATCATTTCTAACAGGGATACGTAAGGATAAAATATATGGAAATAGTTTTTTTCGTCTTACCCTCGTAAGAGCGCGTGTCGTTGAGGCAGTTTTGCGCCTGAAGCCGGAGAATTCGTTCCTGAAGCTCGGCCCGGCTCAAGTTGCTCTCCTCCTGAAACAACCAGTCAAAGCAATTATTATGTAAAGCTTCCATTATAAACTTGCAGCGAGTATACGCCTCGAGCAGCTGTATTCATATATCATCGAAACTAGCTTGCCCGCAAAGCGGCTGTAAAAGGCCAACTAACGTCGAGAATGGAGTTTTCGATGATTTTCCAGCTGCAGCCTAAAAGAGGAGAAAAATAGCGCGCAGCCGATTCAATAAAGAGCCAGTCACGACTCTTCTTCTTCTTCTTCTTACAAGTCGCTCGATCTCGCGTGGGCGCTTAATTTCATTGTGTAGGTGATCTGCGAGGGGGATGCCAGCTAGCTAACTCGAGAGCTCTCACACTACCGAAACTTTGCTGTGCCGAGATTCCTAAGCCACCCCTTCTTCCTTTCCTTTTTTTTCTTCAACTTTTTTCTTTCCTCTCAGGCTATTAACCGCATTTTTCTCAATTTCGCTTTATGCCAGAGGCTTTAGACAACCACCCTTGAGCGCGCAATAACCCGACCATGCGACAATTGGATTTTTATTTCAAATTCAACTCGTGTCTCTCGACCGACCGACCGACCGACCGACCGAAATCGTGTTGCAAGTTTTAATATTGAACAAGCTTTTTGTATTGTCACCGCTGCAGGTCGTTCGTGCGATTTACGCGTGCGGCTAGCCGCCACCGTACATTCGCTTCTGGAATTTCCACTCGACCTTTTTAGCTTTCAATTTTTCACGAAACTCCACTCTCCTTTTCCCTTTTTTAAAATTCAATCGATGTATTCTTTTCGCTCGCAATCGAAGTGAAAGAAAAATGAAAAGTGGTGTATATTCTACAAGTTTATCCAGTTAGCACTGATACGCCGATAAATAGCTTACATAATTTAATCGTTACATAATCTCCAGCAAAACATTGATCACGCTTAAAAATCATCGGCTATAGCTAGATACAATAAATTACATAATCACTTTGTAGCTTGATCAATCTGGCAGAAATTGGAAAAGTCGTGTATCTTATCGCTGATTCTCGATAGAATATACAAGAGCCTCGATTAATTGATCGTGATTTAATTAACATCAGCCTTCCAAAATGGGAAGCATCCGGAGCGCTGTGCGAGCTCATGCAATGTTCTATTCGATCGATAATTGGCGTGCTAAGCTTCGGCAAAAAAATAGAAAAGAGATAAAAAGCTTCTAGGAATTGATAGTGAACGGTTGCTTTGTGACGAGCAAATCCCATGCTCGACATGCCTAACTCACACATGCAGCAGCGCTTCGATTCACCGCAGCTAATACTGGCAGCATTTTCAAATATCAATCCGATTACGAATTCAATGCCCGAGGGCACAATAAAGAAATATTATTCATATACAAAAGATTGATAGCGCAAGCTATTACAGGTTGCGAGCTTGAGCTTTGAAAAACATTTTGTCAGTGCGCGAGGCACAAACCTTATACTTTTCACGAAAATTACCATATTTTTTAATACACGTACAGCATCGAAATTTGCTAGTCTAAATATAGAGATGAAGAGAGAGAAAAAAGTTGCATAAAGAGCGAGGACAAAAAGAAGAGGAAGAAGAAGAGCTTCGTCGCGGCATACATGCATAAGAATGGCGCGGGCTGGGCAGACGAAGAGAGAGCGCATTATTAGAAAGTTCCGGGGAAAACTCAGCTACGAAGCAGCTCGCAAGTTTTTAATACTCAAAGGGAGGAAGCACGGGATAAAATGACAAATTATAGGTATTTGCGTGGAAGTACTTATCAGGATCCGCATTTAATTGGCAGTGTTGATATATATAATAAAAAATCCCAAGCGCGTGTAGGTGTGTTATTGGCTCATTAAATGTAGATTATTAAAGGGAAAGGCCAAAAAGATCGAAAGCAGCGTCAAAGCAACTTTCGAGCCGCGTCACTGATTCGGGATCAGTTCCGAAGAACGAGCTGATCAAGCCATAGTCATAAGTTGCAAATTTGTCGAGGCTAGCGGCGGCAGCAGTAGCAACGTCGCGCAACTCGTTCTCCTAAGTTTGAGAGTTCTCCCAGCTTTAATTAATTTATATGGATGTTATTCGTCAGGCAAGAGGGAGAGAGAGAACTTGCGTATGCATGTACTTGGTTATGCTGTCTTATTCGAAATGTACGCGAGTCTGCCGCTGGCGTTGAATGTTTGCATCTGTCGAAGCGACGATCTTCCAAACTCATATCGCTCTGCTACTCCAAAGACGAGAATATATTGGAGTGCACGCGTACGCGCTAATTAATTGAACATTCATTTTGCACAAGCTTTACTTTAAGTTGCTCCCACGCTCTCGCGACATTCCAGGTAAAATCAAATCCGCGCGAGCTGAGTGCTTTTGCGTGCCGCAAAGGCGGCGTAACTGAGGCAATTTTTCTGAAATTGAGAGGAAATTGAGAGCAGTGCTGTGCAATAGCCACTGAAAGCATTTTTCACAGAGCAAATGTCCAACGAGCTGTGCGACAATCCAACAAGGAAAAAAAGCTTTTGTTTTATTTGGTAAATTGATCCAGTGGCTTACGCACATAGGTGGATATCTCTCGTTTCGTTTATTTTTTGTTTCGCCTACGACCTCATACTTTGTTCATATTTATTTTCATTTTTCCACGTGCGCTCTCGTCAGAATGCATATTCGTCTTCCGTAGAGCAAGAAAAAAAATATATAGTCCATTTGAACTCGCACTGTCACCACGGTTATATTAGCAGGGGTTATGAAAAAATTAATTTGAATATTACTCGGGCAACGACTTTTTTTTTCTTCTTTTGTTCTTGCATAAGCTCCGCGCTCAGGGTAAAACGTCGAGGCTAAACGCGCAGCCTGCAGCGTTAGTAGAAAGAAAAACGCATAAATTAGAACTTATGAATTTTAATGCCAGAGAAGTGTATATGTGTATGTATAATGCAGGCAGGTAGAAATTGAATAGTTTTTTCATCGGCTTGCAAAAAACCAAAGTTGAGCGGATAAAAGCATTGTCGTGTCGAGGTCACGCTCGTGGTCTCGACAACTCGCATGCGGCACACGGCAAAAGCAAAAGCGCGCGAACTACCAGGCGGTTTTCCGACAAACGAAATGAATGAAACCGTGTGCAGCATAAGCCGTCGTTTGTCCGGGAACAGGTATCCGAAGAGCGTTATATCGCATATACATAAAGGGCAAAGTATATTTTTGTGTCAGCGTGCAATGAAAAGTCATAATCGAGCTTGATACATAGCAAAATGAGAAAAAGAGAGAGAGAGAAAAATAAAGTTGTGCACCGTTTGGATTTTCGCCGACACAACTGCGATAGCGAGAGACAGTGATGAATGAGCTATTCTTGGTGGTGGATGATGTTTGGGGCCAAATGATGTGGTGTGCAGTATATACGCGTGGACAAACACGAAGGAGCCAGCAAGAGGATAAAGAAGAGAGAAAAGACGCTTAATCAAGCTGATTAATCCGCAAGAGGTAGAGGGGCTCGAGCGAGCTTGCAAGCTCATAAGCTAATCGAGGAAAGATTTGTGATGTGTTGTTTGCGTACGTAGACGATCGATTTTTAATTAGGCAGGCGAGGCCGTTCAATTTATCTCTTTCTCTTTTCCCCGCCAGCTCGAAGCTCTGCTGCCTCGTCGCGCCGCCCGGTACAATCGCGACAATAGCAAGGGCTCTCTAGGGTCCCCGCCTCTTCTTTACTCATAAGTCACATGCGTGTGTGTTTAGTGTACATAATTAGCTCACGTACACAGCTCTTTCTTTATTATTATCGAAATTGCAGCCAAACATATAATACCGACAATTCGATCAATCGAACTACGTAACATACCGATTGCAGCTCAATTAAATTTATGGGCAGTCGTGGATAGCTTTAAGGTAGTTGATCACCAGTATATAGTTTGGTCGTAGCTAAGAAAAAGTGAAGTTGACAAATATTATTATAGAGTGTCTGCATTTTTAAATGACGTTCTGAACTACAATAAATCTTAATACCATTTTGTAAAATAAACAATAGCAATAACAATAGAAGCGTTCAAAGTTGGGGGTAAACAGCATATACTATAGCAAAACTATGAATTTTCAAGTTTTGAACAAAGATTGTGGAATAACTAGTCGGTGAAAAATTCTAAAAAAAATATATTTTATTTCTCATAGTTTGATTTAGTTGTACTTAGTTTTTTTAAAAGATGTCATGGGTTTTGAAGAAGCTAAGGAAAAAAAACCTTGTTTTTTTAAGCCTCGCCCTATCCTTCCCATGTATAAGAGGCAACTTTGATAAACAATATCTCGAAAACTAGATGGTCAATCAATCTGAAACTTTGCACAGACATTTGTCTATAAATTAACTATAATTGCTCAAAGTCTCAAAAATGACATGGATTTCGATTTGGTGATCAACTACCTTAATTGAGACGACACAAGCAACCGGCGCGCCGCGTCATCGCGTGGGATAATTATTTACCTGAGGTAATCTCGCGTGATGGACAAATCGATATGACAGGCGCTCGTGCCAACAGCAATTTCGTCCATGTCCCCTGAATCCCTCGCATATAACGCTCCTCTCCCTCTTCGGATTAAGGCTGATTTTCCCCCTTAATGGGGCTACGCACATACAGCTATAAAAGTTTTGCTTGCGTAAAATTCGTAACTCATAACTGTCGATGTTGTTTATACGCCAGGCGCGACGAGTAGGTTATGAACTTGATCAAGTTATTCGAGTCTTTGTCGGCGTCGTCGTCATCGCATAATAAGTAGTTTGCGCGAGTGACGTGATATAGTGCACATCGATGTGGGCGATTAGCATGAGCTAGTCGAGTGGGCGCAAGCAAGAGCGAACGAGCTGAGCAAAAGACAAAGAAAAAGGCTTTCAGGTTAATCCAATAGGCTGTTGAGCAAAAAGCCAAACAGACTGCGAGCAGACGTCTGAGCTAAATTAGATAAGGCTCGGGAGAGGAGAGAGGGCGAGCTTGCCAAGTCTTAATATGCGCCCGCGTTAACGCCTATTTTCGCTGCACTAATAATCCCATCCCGCACTCTCGTACTCTTGCAATAACATTGTAACCAGCCGTTCTTTCGCTCTCCAGTTATTTCATTCAAACAATTCGATCTTGTTTTTCTTTTTTTTTCAGCGAAAAAATAAAGTTTTGCGAGCGAGCTTGCAAGCGCGGAAACGCAATTAAATGGTGTTCTTTGAAACAGCGCGGTCCCTTTGGAGAAAGCTGATATCAGTTGTTCGGGTGTTTTTCAATAAAAGCAAAGCTACGCTGCAACAGGTCCAGTCTTCGAAGCTTTTCAATGCAAAAGTCGATATCGCTATCAATTTCCAACACTCGCGCGGACGTATGTGCAATGCCCCCCTGCCACGCGCACCTGTCGCAAGCTCTGCTTTGAAAATCCCACTCGGTCTCGCACGCGCGCTCTCTTGATCTGCATTAAGCTTATTATTTGCCTCGACTGTACAAACGGCACGTGCACTCTTCAAATGAAATCCCGTTGGAAATTGCACGACTCGTTGACGGAATAATTAGGCCAAATTGTTCGGACGATCGTGACGGTGCGGGGGAGGCTTGTGTTCGTCGCGGCAGTAGTCGAGAGAGCTGGAAGAGCGAGCAAAAATGTCTTTCAGCAGAGTCGCTACGTGAGTCGAGTTATCAAGGAGCCATTTCATCTTTTCTCTCTTGAAAATCTCTGCTCTCTCTGCAGTTTTTCCGAATTCCAGCTGCTTTTCTCTCTTCCCTCGCAGAGAGGAAGAGAGGAATGGCAAAAAATTTATATATATATATATATCACGCCCGCGTGCGTACACGTTCTTGCCGAGGAAATGCGATCAATCCTATTTCCCGGTTACTTTGAAAACTTTGATTTCTCGAACCGAAGTGAAAATAAAAAAAATAGGAGGGGAAGTGGGCGCTGCTCGGCATCGCACATCGATAAACGCGCGGTATACGCGTGTATATGAGCAATTCCACAAAAAAACTGCCATAATTCGCCACCGTTTGTCCGAATTTTCATATTAGAGGCACGCACTAACGGAAGCCATTTTTACAAACTATTTGGTGTGTAGAAT
>JAWWMK010002228.1:0-34237 GCA_035047105.1 Galeopsomyia nigrocyanea
TATATCAGAAGAAGTCGTCTTCGAAAAGTGAAAGTGAATTACGGCTGCGTGCCGGCAATACAACGACGCTATAGGCGCGCGTGTGTGTATATTAATCAAGGTGAACGGCGGCACGATACGTTACATATTATCCTCTTCGAATTTATAAGATTTTATTGACAGCGAGTTGCGAAAACCCACTGTGTGGATTGATTTTTCCGAGAGATTAACGTTTGATGGATTATTATGTGGGTTTGTGTGTGCTCGATGCGAAATTGCGACACTATATAGTTGTTATCTCGGGTGAGTTGAATGCGCAGACAGTTAATAAAAAAATCCAGTAGATATTTCAGTGTATTATAACAAAAAAAATATATAAACTCCGAAAATCATCGTATAGTACATTCCAATTATTTACGATACTCACATTGTCGTCATCTTCGATAATTTATTCTAAATTATCTCGTCGTTTGTAAAAAAAAAAAAAAATAATTATCAATCTCGAAAATCACCACAAAACGTACAATTTCACCATCACCACCACCAATGAAAAATTACAATCTATCTCTCACAGTCGTCTACACAGGTAATAATAAAAACAAGCTACCACGTCGGCCGCGTAAACACGACTCGCATATACGAGAGAGCTCGAGGAGGCAAAAGATTGTTGTAGTGTATCCTCGTAGCGCGCGTGTACGGGAAAATTGGTGGGGGATATTATACGCGCGCGCGCATATGTACGCACGTTTTATCGAATTGGAGACAGACACCTTTTCTTTTTTTTTTTCGAGATGCAGATTTTTCCTTCTGCGTCTGTGACTGATTCTCTTTTGTCTCTCGGGTGATTTACTCATGCTTCGATCTTGAACGGCGAAGGCGAAACTGTGTGTGCGTATCATTGTTTGGATTTTAACGAGTGCGCCTTTGTACGCGATTATTTTTAAAACTACGGGTAATCTAGATTGTTTCGAATTGGATGAAAGTTGGTAATAGCTACTTTCATTTTTTTTTAAATATATGTAGCTTTTACCTGACTGGAACGCTACGTTCGAATCAAAAATTTGAAATCAATAGAACAAAACTAGTAGGATAAAAAAAAATTCCACTTGAATCATCGTTTCATTGATCATCAATACAAAAAAAAATTTCACGAGCGCTCCATAACATCATTTTTCAAAAGAGAGAAAAAAAAATCTATATATAGTCCAGTATATTTACGTAACATGCATAACGAAGATAAAATAATAATATAAAAAAAAAAGAATTATCGATATGCACGTGACGATTCGCAAAGAATTTCGGAAGACGACTATAAACTTCGTGTATTTCTCTTTATACTCTCGCGAGGAAAGTCGCGTGCGTAAGCAGTAACATGCTAATCGAGGCAGGATTCTCCGGAGAGAGAATTTATTCGCTCGTGGACGCGTGGCGATTGTATAATTTGCGCATTTATACTTTTTTTTTTCTTTCACTGCTGCGGTGATGATGAGCAGGATGCTGCCGAGGATATATGTACGTTTTTTATGATTATATTTATGAAGCTTTACATCCTTTTTCGAGGTTTCGCGAGTGTTTATCTTTGCTTTGCGGGCTGATGATTGATGGCGAAGTTTCTGGGAAATTTTGTTGTCGGAGCAAAGGAGGCCATGGAAATAATAAAAAGAATTAGAATAACACTTACGTAAGATAATATTTTGAAGTTCTTATATGACGAAATCCTTAAAAAAACACACTTTTGTGGGGTCTAGAATGGCAAAAATTTTGTTTGATGCTAAGGCTTCCGGACCTTTTTCCTCTTGTTTTTGAAGGTATATATTGTCGGAAAATGCTCGTGAACATTGGAAAAATCTGCAGGAACTACTTTTTCGTCATTTTCCAATTATAATCAAATGGGCTTTTCTCACAGAAAATAGGCGAAAAACGGCATTTCTTTAAATATTGATTTTTTGGCTTCTAAGACGGCTAGAAACATTTTTGACCAATTAAAATGATAGCAAAAAAGAAGACCTTTACGTAGAAAAAAAGTTTCATTCAAAAATAATCATTCGGTGACAAGTTATAAAAAAAAATTGCAAAATAATTACATTTTTAGTTTGTTACTACTACTATATACCTTCAAAAAGAAGAGTAAAAAGGTTCGGAAGCCTTAGCATTAAAAAAAATTTTTTTGCCATTCTAGACCCCACAAAAGTGTGTTTTTTAAAAGGATTTCGTCATATGCTAATATTTATCTATATATTATCATTTATTTCACGTCAAAAATTTCTACAGTTTCATTTACTTAAAATCCAAATATAACTATAACCAATTAACAAAGTTTCCCCAAATCAAAGGTGCAGTTACACTCGAGTTCTGAATATTTTGTTGTTCAGGATTGACAAGACGGAAAGTACCGTTAGGATTGAATCTAAAACGAATCTCCCTGAAATTGGCTAAATGGCTGTTACGATAATCCTCATACAAATGCAAACCATCCTTATAATAAGAAGGTGGCAGTTCGAAACCTGCAGCTTTGGCAAGTTCTTCATTATAAGTCCACTGATAATCGCCAACCGCGTGGTATTTGCCTTCCTTTACTCCAGGTGGCAAAGTATTTGCATCCTTGATCATCTCGTCGTAAGGTGGTAGTTTTACTTTTCCTTGCAGTAGTGCTACGAAATACTGTGACTGCAAACCAAAAAAATTTTGTATTTCGCATCTGTTGAAAAAAAAAACTATATTTATTTACCTGCACGTACGGTATCAGATAAATACTCGTAGCAGTAGGTAATCCAATGACGGCCATCGACGGATTCTCGGCATTGATCATTTGCTTGTAAAGTGGAAACACGTGACCCCTTTCGACTTTGATTCCGCAGCTGTCCTCGAGGAATGGAAAATCGTAGGCATAGCCGGTGCAATAGATGAACGAGTCTGCTATTAACGACGAACCGTTCGACATTATAAGTTCATTGCCGTTGGCTTTTATTATACCCGGTACTTCTTCGATGTTTGACGGTAGCTCGCTTTTAATTCTGAAATTAATTTGAATTTTTTAGAAAAAAAATTTTTTTTTTTAATTTATTTTATATATACTTTTCATGTCTATGACTGAGGTAGATTTTTTTGGCTTGCGGGCTGACGTCAACGGCAATGTCGACACCCGAAACCGAAGCCCCAAAAATCGCAACTGTTTTGTTGGCGAAATCCTCTGGTTTTCGATAAACGTGGCTGTGTATTATCGTACCTTGGAATTTTTCTATGCCTGGAATTACTGGAATGTTTTCTTTGGTAAAATAAAAAATAAAGCAGTAAAAAAAAAAAAAACAAAATCATTGTTTTGTCGCACTCAACAATTCGAATACTTGCACGAGGAAAAGATGTTCGCGTTCGTTATTTACGTTATTGTCGTAAAAGTGCATTTATATACGTACCCGTTGCAAACCATGATAGCATTGCAAATAGTATGGTCGCGTTTTTGAGTATTCAAATTTCTCGTTTTAACCATCCACTTGGTTTTTTCCCAATGTTTATGGAGGCTACCAATTGGAGCGACACTTTCCACCAGTGTGTTGAACTAAAAATGAATTGACGTAAGAACAAAAATAGGGATTTACCTCATTTGTTTTTCCTACCTGTATGTATTGACGAAGGTTAAAATGAGCGGTGTAATTTCTCAAATACTGCAAAACTAAGTAGTGAGGTACGGAGCTGCGTTCGTCACCGGTGAAATGTCTATAATCCGACCAAGCGATGAGTTCTTTTGGCACGTTGGTTCTGAAATTATTATACATTCGTCAAATTTTCATTTCAATAATTTTCTGTTTCAATAGTTTTATACCTAAGATTTCTGTAAACACTACTGTGCACTGGTAATCCATGTTCGTCGACTGTGGTGTGTAAATCCACAATCCGCCAACATCCGAATTTTTTTTCGAAAACAATTGGCTCGAACTCGTCGGCGTGCTCGGCCAAACGTTTTACCGAAGCTAATCCCGACATACCTGCACCGATTACGCATACTTTTTTCTTGTGTGCATTGGCATTTCCATGAGTCGTCAATAATAGTAGAGTGAGTTGAAAAATAACAATGCTCCTCCTGCGTTGAATTCATAGAAAATTCATATTTGATGATTCGCGGTCGATTATTCCAAACCGGTTTTCTATAGTCGTTTGAATTTGTTAGAAAGTGCGTTTTATTTGTTTCCCGGAAGATCATAATAGCAATGAATGCACGTTGTTGAGTGTAGTTAGGATTTTTTTTTTTTTTTTTTTTTTTTTGCAGAAAATTTAATAGACGATTTGATATCGAGAAAATATACTTACATCTTTCAATTTTTAGTTAGACGATATTTTCGAACTGAACTATACAGGATTCTTTAAAATAAGAATATAATGAGACCGAAGCGCAACATGAAGCCATATATTTATGATAAAGCCTTTTTTATCTTTCAAAAAGTTGTTTTAATTGCGGAAAAGGCGTAATCGTTATATCACAAAACCATAAAAATTTGCTGACGTTAATTTGCAAACTCACATTTCCAGTCTCAAAATAAATTTTAGGACTTTCCAAAACTGAAATTACGCGCGGTATTTCGACTTGAATCATTGAAATAAAAAAAAAAAACACTTGCGCAAGTATTATAATAATAATTTTTTATTCATCCGTGCTACTTATGACGTGAAACGATAATTCAATCCAATGTTTATACAGATTGTGTAGCTTACAGATGCGCCTAAAGAAAGTACTTCCCGATTATGTGAAAAGAATTAATATACATCGAAACTGATTTTCCTTTCAAACGTCAATTTTACGACAAGTTTGACAGCTTTCAGTCGGCGATTACATGAATAATTTATTGGTATTACAATGAATTCGATGACACTTGTTAAACATACCAATCAATAAATCATACAAAAAAAGTACAGCTTAAAAAAAAATACTCATAAATCAAAAACATTCTATTCGTTATCTTCTACTAGATTCTCAAGGCGGAAAGAACCGTCGGGTAAGAATCTGAATTGAACTTCTCTAAACGTAGCCAAATGGGTGTCACGATAAGCTTCGTACAGATGTATGCCATCCTCGTAGTAAGAAGGTGGCAGTTCGAAACCCGCAGCTTCGGCGAGTTGCTCGTTGTACGACCACTGGTAGGCGTTAACCGCGTGCCACTTGCCTCTGGATGCACCAGGTGGCAAAGTATGAGAGTCCTTGATCATCTCGTCGTACGAGGGTAGTTCTACTTTTCCTTGTAGCAGAGCTACGAAGTAGTGCGACTGAAAGCAATTATTATTCGAATATTTTTTTCTTCAAATACCAAAAAAAAAAAATTTTTTATTATTAAATTATTACCTGAATGTACGGCATCAAGAAAATACTATCGGCAGTTGGCAATCCAATGACGGCCATCGACGGATACTCGGCGTTGATCATTTGCTTGTAAAGCGGTAGTACGTGAGCTTTTTCAACTTTGATTCCGCATGTCTCGTCGAGGAATGGGAATTCGGGCAGATAGCCGGTGCAAAAGATGAACGCGTCGGAAGTTATCGACGAACCGTTCGACATTATGAGCTCGTTGCCGTTGGCTTTGACGACACCGAGTACTTGCTCGATGTTCGATGGTAGTTTGCTCGAGTGTCTGAATGTTTTTTTAATTTTTAGTATAAAATTCAAACTAATTATTTTCTTAATTTACTTACTTCTCGTGTCTGGAGCTCAGATAGACTTTTTTGGCTTGCGAGCTAATGTCGACGGCAATGTCGACTCCGGAAACTGAAGCGCCCAAAACTGTAACTGTCTTGCCGGCAAAATCTTCTGGATGACGGTAAATGTGGCTGTGGATTACGGGTCCTTGAAACTTCTTGATTCCGGGGATTTTTGGAATGTTTGCTTTCGTGAAGTGTCTGAAAATTATATAACAATAAATTCACAAGTTTTTTTTTATTTTTAAAAAATTTAATGATGAAGATTTTTACCCATTAGCCAATGCGATACCAATGCAAACAGTCTCCTTACGTTCCTGGGTATTTAGGTTCCTTGTTTTAACGAGCCATTTAGTGTTTTTCCAATTCTTCTTTTGACCTTTAATAGGAACAACGTGTTCCACGAGTGTGTCGAACTAAAATGAATTAAAATTTGCGTTACAAATAAATAATTTCTTCGGAGTGTAATTATTATATTTTCTTCTTACTTCGATAAATTGTCTTAGATTGAAGTGAGCCGTGTAGTTTTTCAAGTATTCCAAAACTAAATTATGGGGTACGGAACTGCGGTGATCTCCGGTGAAATTTCTAAAGTCTGGCCATGCCATGAGTTCTTTTGGAATGTTAGTTCTGCAAAGTAAAAAGTAAATTAAAACGTGCGATTGTCATATCCTTGTAAAAAAAATCTTACCTGAGATTTTTGTAGACACTACTATGCACAGGTAATCCATGTTTGTCCACTGTAGTGCTTTCGGTGTAAATCCACAATCCACCAATGTCCGACTGTTTCTCAAAGACAATTGGCTCGAACTCGTCGGTGTGCTCGGAAAAACGCTTCACCGTAGCTAATCCTGACACACCTGCTCCGACAATGCATACTTTCTTACGAGATGCAACTGTTTTTCCCTCGATGGAGGATAGCAGGAAGGCGAGGAGTACGAGTTTCAGCCACCTGTTTAAGAATTTATTCAATTTTAAAATAATTGTAGATATTTCATTTTCAATGAGCCAAAAAGAAAACTAAAAACTCGTCTTGCTAACAAAAAAAATAAATAAAAATTAGCAAGGTCTGTGCCAAGAAAAATAATATACTTACATTTTCTTTATAGTTGTCGTTCGACGGACGCGGCAAAAAAAAGTAAGTGAGCAAGTTGCTGCCTTGCCGGATAAATACTAAGTTTATTGGTAAGAACGCTGCAGATAAAAAAGGCAAAGATCGTCTGGTTGATGCTTGAAGATAAGTCTAATGCAAATATTGTCATTGTGAACATCGTTACCTTATAATTCACGGATCATAACTTTTTCGATAAAACGCGACAGAATAACAGTTATCATTCGTGTGGATGTTTTTTAGGAATTCATGAATGTTTAATATACAATTACAATTTATCATCGCTCATTACAAAGATTTTCATTTATCTTTGAAAATTATAACGAAATTGGTTAAATCTCTATGCATTTGCTTCAGTTATTATTATAATTCTAATGTTCACTAACAATCAAACAAGCTCTCAATGAAATATTATCTTCATCGACATTTTATTTTCATTCATTGTAAATTTAAGAATAACGTTTCATTTACGATAAAGCTCAATGTAATTGTTACCGTAACAATTACGTCACGAGAGTCAAACATCACACGTGATTTTTCTGAATTAATTTTAATATAATAAATATATTCAGCAATAAAACGCCGATGAAAAATTCCCCTTTCATTTTCATTAAAAAAATTTTCCGTACCGGTAAAACTATTGGATTTAATCAGCTGGGTCAATAGATTACAGATCTATACCTAACAATGAAATGAAATGAAATGTTTCAGTCAAATGAATATCTTAAAAGTCTTTTTTTTTCCTTATTTGAATAAGTTGAACTAATTAAATTACTTAAGTATTGTCAAAGTCTACTCGTGTTTTTGTTTTGTTTTTTTTTGGTTCTTTTTTTGACAGGTTTCGCTTTTCCTCGATAATTAATCATTCAAAATAGAAGTATTCACAGAAGTGAGGAAGCTGATTGTATAAAGGTTTATTCAATTGCTTTTACTAAATAAAGAGTGGCAAAAAAATGAAGATAATGTATTCAATAGTATGAAAATGTTTTTAATATAATAATATGCTCATAATATAAAAAATTAAACATAAATCAATTCAAATATAAACATATTGATTTGTTACTTCTATGCACTACAGTGCCTAACTTCAAAATATAAATTTGATACAACTACTTGTTGGAGAATCCTTGGCAAACGGAGATATAATTAATGTATAAACAAATAATATATTCTCACAATATAGGAATTAATAAAAAAAAGCAATAATATTTCTACAGTCCTGTTTATTTGATGTACATTTCAATACTTATTCGTTTGACACGCACATTAATTAAAAAAATATACAAAATTGAAAGTATATTTCCTTTAAAATAAATTTAATGTTTATCCCTCCCCTCAGGATGTACAATCTCAACGGTCCCATCATCATGAACAATCAAATCACTCTCCTTATAGTGTAATATATTAGCATCTCTGTAAGCAGTCCACGCATGACCGCCGCGCATATAGAGCTTCGGCAGGGGTTCGAACTTTCCCTTCTCAGCAAGATAGTCATTATAAGCCCACTGAGCTGGTCCCAAAAAGTGAGCATATCTTTCGGGTTTACCAGGTGGTAGACGTTTCGAGTCCTCGAGCATCTCTTCTTTGGGCGGTAGCTCGAATGTGCCTTGGAGCAGCGAGACGAAATATTGCGACTGGAAATTAAAAAAATAATCGTTAAGTGAAAAGTTTAAATTGAATTTCATTTTTATTTTCAAACAACCTGAGTGTAAAATATCGGAAAGTGTAAGGCAAGTATAGGCAGCCCGACTAAAGCCATAGACGGATGCTCAATGTTGATGAGTTGCTTGAACAACGGTTTGACATGATTGTCAACCACCTCGATGCCAGTGTTATTTTTATCAAGGAAAGGATAGTCGAATTCGTAGCCAGTGCAGAAAATCAACGATTCAGCCGTTACATTCGATCCGTCTTTCAGCGTCAATTCGCTGCCGTTCGCTCCGACAACTCCAGCCACTTGGATTACATTCTCCGGCAATGGGCTTGTGAATCTGAAAAATCAATCTTCGATTATGAATAGACTACAAGGAAAACGTCGAAAACTTCATACGTAGAAATTGATTACGGCAATATACTAACTTTGGTTTGTTGTGACTTAGATAAACGGTCTTGGCGTGAGCGGCTATCTCGATACTGAGGTCAATGCCAGATAGAGATGCACCCAACACGACCACAGTCTGACCGGCGAAGTCTTCTGGTTTGCGATAGATGTGACTGTGTATCACTCGACCAGGAAAACTTTCGAGATTGGAAATTTGCGGCAGATGAGCTTTGTAGTAATGTCTGTAAACAAAAATTTTTTTTTTTTAATTACAAACAGTTAACTTTGTAATGATTTTTTTCAACGAACCCGTTGCATACACTGATGGCATCGCACGTTGTCACTGCGGTTTCGTTTGTATTTAGATTTCGTGTTTCTACGGTGTACTTGGTTTTTCGCCAGTCACCGTCTCCGACGATCGGAGTAACTTTTTCCACCAAAGTGTTGAGCTTCAAAAGTCAGATTATATTATATAATCGACCGTCGAAATAAATAGTTTAGAAAAAAATACCTGGATATGCGGTCGAAGGTTAAAGTGGTCGGTGTAATTCCTCAAGTACTGCAAAACTGTCTCGTGAGTGACGCAACTGCGATCACCATTGAACTCTCGAAAATCAGGTGTCGCCATAATCTCCTTCGGCAAATTCGTTCTGTATATAATCGTAAAAACACATAACTCGCACTTTTTACTTCCTTTCATAATTCGAAATTACTCACCTTAGATATTTGTACATACTGCTGTGCACAGGCAATCCATGCTCGTCGACTGTCGTACTATCGGTGTAAATCCAAAGTCCACCAACGTCCGAATTTTCATCAAAAGCTACGGCTTCGAAATCCTTGGGTTGGTCGACGAATTGTTTCAGTGAAATTATACCACATGCACCCGCACCGATTACGCACACTTTTTTCTTTGGTGATTCGTCGCTGTATACGCTAACAAATAACGCGGTGAGCAGAAAAAATGCTTTCCACCTGTGGGGAAATGAGTGGTAGTTTTTAATTACACAAATTTTGATGATTTTTTAATATAAATACTCACATTTTGCTAATATTACGAACACTAATAAATCGAATAATGACGACTAGCCTACTGAAAAGATAGAAAGTACGTGGTGGGTATTCAATCGCGAACGAGCGATAAATACAAGCAATGATAACGACAGCTTCGTCTTTTATACTGAAGACGCTGCTGTTGACCAAGCAGGGGTCGAACTGCGGTCAACTAATTTTATTTTACCGATGGCTCTATAAAAAAAAAAATTTGGATTTTTTTTTCAACAATTAACTTGAAAGTGTATCATTGAAATTGCCTTGCAGCAACGAGACGAAATATTTGGACTGCAATTTGAAAGAGAAAAAAAATTCATTATTATTATGATATTCAAAATATTATTTAGCGGAGTTGTCGATTCCGAGTTATCTGCAAATAAATTCTGACAATTGACGAAGCGTCGTTTTACATTTCAAAGTACGACGGTACGAATTTAGAACAGATGCATGAATAAATTAAACGCCACCGAAATACCCGCAAGAATTTAGATCGATAAGTTCCTTCTGGCTCTTGAAATCTCGGATTTTCTCACTTTTTTTCCAAAAAACTAAATTAAAAGTGTATTATTGTTCTTTGGGCAGGCTTAAATAAAATATAAACTTTTTTAACGTGGAAATCAATATATTAAAAAAATGTACAATAACAATAATACCAAACATACAGTTCTTTTATCGCAAAACTTGAAATTCTCTTTCAAATTGTACAAAGTTATCAACACAATTGCTATTCTCAGTTGATCAATTACAAGGTAAAATTTACTGCTTGTCCCTCCCCTCAGGATGTACAATTTCAATGCTTCCGCCGTCGTGAATGACCAAATCGCTTTCCTTATAGTGTAACACAAAAGCAGTTCTGTAGGCGTTCCATTTCTCGTAGCCTTGCTTGTAGAGCTTCGGCAGGGGCTCGAATTTTCCTTCTTTCGCAAGATCATCGTTGTAATCCCACTGTGCGTCACCTAAAAAGTGAGCGTATCTTTCGGGTTTTCCCGGTGGCAGACGTTTCGAGTCCTCGAGCATCACTTCTTTCGAGGGTAGCTGGAATTTTCCTTGGAGCAGCGAGACAAAATATTTAGACTGAAATTTAAAAGAGAAAAAATTCATGAGTAAGATATTCAAAATGAATTTTGCGGAGTATTCGGATTCGAGTTATATCTGCAAGTAAATTCAAAGCTTAGTTTACGTTTCAAAGTACGACGAATTTGGAACGGGTGCGTGAATAAATTAAACGCCACCGAAATACCCGCCAGAATTTAGATCGATAAGTTCCTTCTGGCTCCTGAAATCTCGAATTTTCTTACTCTACTGTCCCTTAAAAAAAGAAATAAGAAAAAAAAAATTTTATCAACCTGAATGTAAAAAAGTGGATAGTGAACAACGAGTAAAGGCAGTCCCACAAAAGCCATAGACGGATGTTGAACGTTGATAAGCTGCTTGTACAGTGGACGAACATGATTGTCAACCACCTCGATGCCGCTGCTTTCGTCGAGGAATGGATAATTGAACTCGTAGCCGGTGCATAAAATCAATGCTTCGGCGATTATTTTCGAGCCATCCTTCAGCGTCAATTCGCTACCGTTGGCTGCGACGACTCCGGCAACTTGGATTATATTATCCGGCAGAGGACTTGTGATTCTATAAATAAGTTTATAACGCAAGACAAAATAATGTGAAATATAACGACCTTTAAACGTGTAATCTCTTGCTTAAGGAAAATATAATTTATAAATAGATAAATGCAACTAAATGTGAAAGCATATTACGTCTGATTATCACATATCCGATAATACTAACTTCGGTTTATTGTGACTTAGATAAATTTTCTTGGCGTATGGGGCTATCTCGATGCTGAGGTCAGTGCCAGACGCCGAAGCGCCCAATACGACGATCGTTTGACCAGTGAAATCTTCCGGCTTACGATAGATGTGACTGTGCATCACTCGCCCGGGAAAACTTTCGAGATTCGAGATTTTTGGAAGTCTCTCTTTGAAGTAGTGTCTGTAGAAAAAAAAGGAAATTTATCACTTTACTAAACGACTGTATTAGGCTTTTTATTTTTTAACTTACCCGTTGCATACACTTATGGCATCGCATGTTGTCACTGCGGTTTCGTTTGTATTTAGATTTCGCGTTTCTACGGTGTATTTGGTTGTACGCCAGTCGCCGTCGCCGAGGATCGGAGTGACTTTTTCCACCATAGTGTTGAGCTTGAAAATTAAATGAACATTCGAAAAAGCCACGACTTGGGTAAAATAGTTTTCATGATAAATACCTGAATGTACGGTCGAAGTTTGAAATGATCGGTGTAATTTCTCAAGTACTGCAAAACTGTCTCGTGAGTAACGCAGCTGCGATCTTCTCCGTGAAATTCTCGATAATCCGGAAGCGCCATAATCTCCTTTGGCAAATTCGTTCTGTATAATCATATCGAACACGTAAGCTCTTCGATGATCATTCAAATCAATCAAAATTTCTTACCTCAAGTATTTGTACATACTGCTGTGCACTGGCAATCCATGCTCGTCGACTGTCGTACTGTCGGTGTAAATCCAAAGACCACCGACGTCCGAATTTTCTTCGAAAGCGATGGGTTCGAACTCGTCGAGATTGTCGACGAATTGTTTCAACGAAACTATACCCGTTGCACCTGCACCGATTACGCACACTTTCTTTTTTGGCGTTGGGTTGCTGTACACACCGACGATTAACGCGGAGAGCAGAACAAGTTTTGTCCACCTAGAGAAATGCGTAGTTAGAAAAAAATAGCCAAAAGTTTAGAATATCAATACTCACATTTTGCTGGTACTACTAACACTGAATGATGATTTGTCTAATTATGCATGAAAATAATCACGAATACCGTATAGCTAAGCGCGCTGCGAGTATTCGATTGCGAGTGAGCGATAAATACAAGTGTAGATGAATTACAGTAGCGTCTTCTTATATACCGAAGACGCTTGTAGTCGGCGAAGCAGAGGGGCAGTCTAATTATCATTGGAAAACTCTGGTTAGAACTTTGAGGAGTGAGGGATATGCTAAGGCGTATTATTTTAAAAGTAGCTTTTTGAAAGAATGCATATAAATTTCTGTTCTATTGATCAGTAAGAAAACAGATTTTGCAAGCTTTTAATTTTCATTTCAATGCAGCGAAAAAATTTTTTTGTGAAAATAATCTTTGTGAAACGGAGGAATACCGATTGAAAATATACTTTATGCAATCAAATATTTTTGTAGACATTTTTTCTTTACAAATAATGACTTAGAAATGACGTAATTCAATGTTAATGATTTATTCGAGAAAGCGAAAAGTCTGGAAACATAGAATAAGAAAACGAGCTGATTCTGCAGTTTTTGTAAGTAGAGCGTATGAGGAAAGTATTATATAATTTCAATAATATTGTTGTAGTTCATGAAGAAAATCATGAAGATTACTGCTACTTCGATTACACTCGTAGTTAAATAGAGAGTCTGTAAAATTTTCATTTTTAAATAAACAGTTTAGACACAAGAAAAATTGACGGAATCACGTCTTCCACGTAAATAAGACGACCTCGAATGTGCAAATTCACAGATAATTTATTTCTCTAGGAGGCATTTTTCGATAATGAATAAAATTAGTGTGACTCTATTATTTCGTTAGACACTAAAAAAAAAATCTCGTCACTGAAATCAATGACAGAAGACGAACCACCCAGGCAATAGTCGGTCCAGCAAAATTTTCCAGCTTACAATAATATACATGTCTATGCATCACTCGTCCGAAGAAAAAAAAACTACAGCCGAATTTCGAGATCAATCTAAAATAAATCTAAAAAAAATGCGATTATTGAAAATAGAACATCAGCTCGGGAAAATAAGCTGTAGTATAAAATCTTGTAGAAACCCGAGCGTATCGCTATAACATTATCGAAGAGTTCAATGGAACACGAGGTCACACATTGTTTCAAGTCAATTTAAACGTCAAAAATAAATTTATTAACGAAAACTTCTGAGTATATTTTTCCAGATTCATTCCGAATGTAATTTCGTCGTTCGTTCGATCCACTCGAGAAATTGCATCACGTCAACGTAAACACCAGGTAGTTTGCTGTAACCGCACTCGTCGCCGAACGACACTATCCCTATGAGCACGGAGTCATGATTGACGAGAGGACCTCCCGAATCTCCCTGAAATGGCATTAATGAAGTTTAATTTACAAATCTGTGATTATGGTTTTTCGAGTGTAGCTTACTTGGCATGCATCTTGCGAACCGTTATCAGTGCCATAGCACACGTCGTCATCGTGAATTGTGTATGAATTTCGATACGCATACTTACAGTCTTCGAGATCGACCCTCGATACGTTTGTTAACTGAAGTTGTGAAGAGAGTTTGGTTCCATCAGGCTAAAAATATAAAAACAGAATCTTAAAAAAAAAAACCTTTTTTTAATCCTACAACGACAAAAATCATACCTCAGTGTATCCCCAACCAACAACAGATCCATCCATCAAATGCGTCCCTTCGGGCTTGGGTAGCTTAACAGGTGCAGTTACGTTAGAATACTCGAAAGCTTCATCGACACGCAACGCGCACAAATCGTAATCGTCATCGTTGTTGTGATAAAGCTCGTGACGCGTCACTCGCGTCACTCGATGAGAATCACCACCTTCGTGCAGATTTGCCGTACCGCTTTGTACTGTTAAATTGCCTCTATGAATGGTTTTTTAGAATTTTTATTGGTAATAATTGATAATTTTTTAGCTTTCCAGTTGCGTTTTTCTTTTTATCTGTTACGTAAGTATAATTGAACGATAAGGTTGTATACTACGAGGAAATCGCTTAATTAGTTAACGATTACTGTTTAAAAGTGATAATTAATCAATTAGAAGTGAGTTGAGCGATAGACGTACTTTTGCACTTGAACTTGAAAATATTGAATCTATTGGAAAATTCAAAGCTATAAATTATTAACTCGATTAGATCGCTCACGGCAGATTTATGTAAAAGAAAGTTTTTAATATAGTTACAATTAGTTTATTTACGAGATGCAACAGTGTGCTGCGGTGAGGCACCAATTTTCTCCGATAATCACTGCACCACAGACGTGTTTACCGTTGAGCCTCAATGATAACTAAATTAAAAAAAATAATAAAAATAAAAATTTACGTGAATAAAGATTTTAAGAGTTGTTGAAAATTTTGGCACTATACTTACCATATATGGAACATTTTCAATATCAACGTTCGAACCACCGATGATACGTTTCACCCTTTCATAATGACTTCTACCTGCAACTACACGAGACACTTTGTTTTAATTCATCAACAAATCACATTCGCGATTTCAATTTTTTTTTTACCGAGAAGAAAAAAGCTGCCGAAGATAAAGAACGCGAACTTTACACCTAGACAACCCATGACGAACAGAGAGAATCGTGTAACGTGTCGTTTTTAGCTTATCGAGTGCAATTTAGAGACTTAAGCTCCCTCGTTAATTCCGCGTAATTATACGAGCCGTAATAAAAATTCGACCGACGAGGAAAGAAAAAAACAAGACAATTTTTGTTTTGCTTCATTAAAAAAACACCAACGTCCTATGAATATAATCATTGACTAATCGACCGAGAAAAGAGCGAATGCATGATTAGGGTGGTCGCTGAAATATTCAAGAGAGAAACCTGCGCCACTTTACACACAGAGAATATCCGAGCGCGTCTGTGCAAAATTCACCGAGTTCGTGTGGCCGAACTGACGGATTATTTCTTCTAAAAAAAAAAGAGTTCAAGACGGTTTTTATGGATGTTTGACGACTGTGTAAGAAAGATAATTCAATAATACTGTACTGCGAATCTCTTTTTATTGCTCGTGAACGTAATTACGTTTTATCAGTTTTATGGAAAATACAAGCTATGAGGGCTTACGGACGCGTAGAAAATACTGAAAAATCTGAAATAAGCGTCGTGTGTGAATTTCCGACTTTTGTATGTATGTATCGGTAAATTTGCATTTTTACGTGATGGTGCATTTAAATTGCATAGTATTGTGAGACAATATTTATTGCAACAAATTGTTTTGCATTAATTTTTAATCTTATCTTTTTCGGGGATTTTTTTTAATGAAAAATTTTATGGTTTGCGTCATTGTGTACCCTTATATAAATTAATTGTTTGGATATTGTTATAGATGCTATTCGAATTAGACATGTTTTTGTTATTCTGTTTTGTTCGTTGCTACCGATTGTTATTTTTGCTAGTCCATAACCTGTCATGTACTATCACTTTTTAACAAATGTACTTTTTCTTTATGTAAAAATGTACATCTTTATTATTATGTATACAAGTCAAAGTAAACCATACATCAGAGATAAAATCCGTTTCATTATCAATTTGCAAATGGATACTCGGAACAGTAAATTTTCAAACAAACGTGAAATAGTTTCTAGAAGCTTTTATCAAAGTAATTCGAAAGCTTCGACAAAAAGAAAACAATAATTTAGATAAAAAAAATTTTTTTCCTGCATCGAAAAAAAGTTTATCGTCGGTATTGTCTGCGGAGATTAAAACGAAATGAATGCCGCAACGACGATAAACATCAAGAGCAGGTAAATAAGTTTTTAAAAATTCAATTAAAAAGAAAGAAAAAAAAACATTGCTCCACCTCCATAAATCAAACACCTACACAATATTGAATGTAAAGCTCGACAACATCACAGCCGAAGAATGTCCAAAGCAGATATTTTGCCCCGCGCAAGCTCCTCGCGCGTCACATAGTGCAGAGAGTTCGACGAAGGGTGGCGCGCCACACTCTCCTCCCCTTGAACACATCTATATACGTATAAGTGTGTGTCTGTGTGATTATACGCAGCAGCAGCAGCGACGGCGGCGGCCCACGAAAGCTACAACCCCTCAGTGCGAGAACCGCCGCGAAAGCCGTCGCACCGTGTCACTGTGCCACCAGTAGCAGCAGCACTAAAGCTCTCTTTCTCTCTCCCAAAGTGTGTGTATATATATACACTGCATACTTCTTGCGACGTGCGACTTTTTCTTTTTATTCTCTTCTCGACCGGCCGATTTGTAGACGTGAACGTTTTTTTTTTCGTTTTTTGGGGGGGAACAAATGTGTTGTGTTCAAAACAGTGTTCCAAAAATAAAAAGCTTCGTTTAGTGCGCGTGTTGACAGATTTCTAAGAGGATGTGTCGATGGACTCTCTTTTTTTTTAAATAGTCGATTGTGAATAATAATAATTCGATCGCTCGAACGCACACACACATACACACACACACACACACGTCTACGAGCTTGATATATACGGCGAAAAAAAAAGGAAGAAAAAAAATAATAAGCGAGTGACAAACGACGATCGGTTAACTATACCAGTGCGCGCGACAGCCAAGGACACCAGCAGCACCACCACCGCCCAACGTACACCTGCCTACATTTCGATTTCGAACTCACTTTTGCCATCCCTCCCATCGATCTTTCGGCTTCGAAATGTGTCCGCTTATGTGACACTATTTTACGTGTGCGTGCTTTCTGTGTGTGTGTTTTTTTTTGTGTGTGTGTCATGTGATTATACATGGGGCTGCGTGGAAAAGCTCTACTTTGCTGAAAACTATATATAGGAAAAAAAAGGACATTTTTGCGACTGCTCGTTTGGTGAGTGTTTAAATAATCGATATTTCTCTTTTTTAAGGTCTAATTTTTCGAACGCGTTTAGTTTCTTTTTTTTTCAAAAATTATCAGAAGTTTCCGCGAGAACGAAAGGGTCGATTTTTTACGAGGTGAAAATTTTTTCCATAAAGTTCGACGTTTTCGTTGCGTTTTACTTAAAAAAGAAATATCGAGATAACGTAGATATAGAGGAAAAATATATTTTTTTCTCGTTATATAAAAATAGACGCGATGCATTATTAGATTTTTATAGATTTCTAATAAAGTTATACAACGAAGTCTTTGAAGTAGAAGATTTCGTTCTATACGTATAGAGTGAATTGTCACACTACACCTTGACCCCTCTCAATTAAAAAAAAAATGAAAAAAAAAATCAATTTTTCTCGCAAACGAATGACGCAACATTGCAAACATTCGTCGCCACATGAAAAAGGCAAATCAAAGCTTGTTCGATAAATATTGACGTTATTCCTACTTAAAAACGCTTGTTTCAGTCGTAGACGAGGAAAAAGTCGAGAGGCGCGAAAAGTTTGAGCGACTGCCAGGTGTATGCAAAGTCAAACCCGTCGGATGGTTTTTCGGCCGCGTCGCCCGTGACACCGATTACCGTAATAGCCACAACGCACCGCGACCACCGTTCCCCAGGCTTGAACTTGCACCTACTACGATACTATATGTGTACGATTCTCTTTTTGTTTTTTTCTTTAGGGGAAAATTTTTTCGTGCGTGACCTACATTCGAATAATTTCGTTCGATTTTTTTTTCTTTGGTAATCGTTTAGGGTGGAAATACGTATATATACATATTCAGTAGTAAGTATCGGTATTCGGTCGGTCGTAATATTTTTTTTTTTTAGGTGTGGCGTGTTCGATTACGACTTGTGTAAACTAAAACAGCCAGTCGCACGAAAGTTTTATGCTTTTTCTATGGGTAAACAAAAACCGTAAGGTGATATTTCATTTCTCGAGTTGTTTATAGTTCTCCCCCCGTATTATCGATTTGACATTTACACTGTAAATCTAAATTAAATTCGAATCCAATTTCACCAAAGCTATACCCTCCCCGAGTGTAAAATATAGGTTAAACGTCAACGTTTTGCTTCGCGCACACAACTTTCTTGACGTTACGCTCCCGAGGCATGTACATATGCGAAAGTTGAAGAAACATTCACGTCTATGTTCACGCGTTTTGCGTATATGTTCAAAGCTATATATATGGTCTTTTGTCAGGGTGCTTTTGTACACGTTTATACGCTTTGACCGGTGCGCGAACGCGCGTTTATCGCTTTTTACCTTTCGGATTGCATATACGAAACGATTTGCGTGTTTGCACTTGACATCTGATTTTGCCTTTGAATTATAATTTTTGTAAAGTTTTAAAAAAAAAATTAAAAAAAAATCTTCTTTGCTCGCTCGAGTTGAAAAAACTAGGTCGACGCGTAATCTCTTTATTCATTAACTTTTCTCCCCCTTGCAGCGTTATAGCTGCAGAAGAAGCTGTATATTCTTCAGTTTGAAATCCATGACTTTAAAAAAGCCAATTCGTCTTGGTGGTGTGGCTATTAAAAAAAAAAAAGTGGAACACCGCGGAAACGAGCAAAAATAGTAAACGAGCTACTGTACCAACGCGCCCATTATATATATTTTCAAACGTGCAACACACTGGGAGAAAAGGCCATTTCTATTCTTAGAGTATAGTACTTGTGTATCATTTCGCGGGAGAGAATGTCGAGCGTTTTCTCTCTCTCGAGTGTCTCGTGCGCTGCTCGAATGAGAAATTACGGACGAGTACTCGACGAATAATTAATCCCATTTTCATTTTTTTTTGTTTGTTGCTTTTGGAGTATGTTAAATGGTCGAATTACTGTAACTGCTGTTTCGCGATGTGTAACATTGTAATTATTCTTTGTTTGCACTGACTAACAAACATTCTTCTTCATTTTTAGTGGAGTTTTGTCGGAAAAGATCTTTTTTTTCTCAAAAGATAAATTTTCTCTAATTTTTTGTTATTTATGCTTTGTGAAAATGAACTTTTGTTAAATAAAAAGATACACCTGTATTTCTGTTTAAGATCAAAATTTAATTCTCTATTTTCACAATTAAACAAGCACATACACGCAAAATGCATTCGATGGCGTATATCCAACCCGTTTTACAACTCAACTAGCGTGTCAAAAGCAAACAATACACAAACACAGAAGAGAAGTGGTTTTGTTGGAAATGGAAGATAAATGTAGTTATGGAAACTCACGCGCGTGACACACATTTCGCTCGTGAGACATTAAACTTGAATGAGCGAGCGGCGACAGATAATTGGCGGCTCGCAGTATCGATTAAGAAAACGAAACAAGCACTCGGTACTTAAATAGATCATCGGCACACACTTATATATATATATATATATACACACACATCGATTTTCACAACTCTTAACTCGACGTTGAATTGTTTGTTTTTTTTTTTCCGATTAATTAGTCGCGGGGCGTGAAAACAGTGTCAAGCCGTCTCGTTTAATTAAACGTTTTATTTTTTTTTATGGATTATTAGACGCTGGGTCCGATAAAAGCTCTCTTTCTCTCTCTCTCTCGTGGAAGTTTATTCGGTCGAGATTTCAAGTTGGCTGATCGCTTTTCCCCGGATTTACACTGGCTGCAAGCGAGCAATCAACTAATGAGGGAAAAAGCTCGCGCCACTCACGATTTATCAATTTTCTCACGCCTAATGGACTTTTTGCTCGAATTAGCTGCGCGCAATTGGTAAAATGTAATGCGGAGTCCAAGTTTAGTTCGATGTTTGTATTATTTACCACTAATTAGTGCGAAAACTAACTAACGTGGAAATGTAATTGTGTAAATGACTCTTTCGAATTACGTTTGGTTGTAAACTTTTTCCACGTCGTGTTCACGTCACTTACTAGCGTGTCGTACACTTTTTTTTTCATCTTTTTTTTATTTTGTAAAACTGCGTATCTCGTTGCAGAAACTTGTGACACGCTACTTAGCGTCTTATTTACGCGAAGTGGGAGATTATTTCGAGCTAGGCGTGAATGTAACAAAGTGAGGCTTTAAAACGCAAACGTGTTTGAGTCTGCAGAAATAATGTTGGTCGTAAGCACGGGGAGATGAAAATATTTTAACGAATAGCTGCGTTTTAGAAAAATGCAAAAGTTTATAAACTGAAAATGATTTGGCAAATACTGTAATAAGTTTCTGAAAAAAACAGTACCATTGCCAAAGTTTTCTTACGGATGTGTTTTGAAACAAGTGACAACCTTATTCTCAACGGCTTAACGAAGCTTTAAAGTGAAATAAATTACTGCTATGAAATGAATCTTCGTTAAACGTATGCTTTTTAAAAATACAAAAGAGCCTAAAACATATAAAACACATGGAACGCCAATAAATATTTTACAAGTGAATAAAAATATTTTTATAAGCCTTTAAAGAAATTCAATACATGCATTTTTATCAAGAATAAAACACAATTTTCATATAATAAACACTGCCATATTTCCAAACCAAAACCATTTAAAAAAAAACGAAAAAGCACGTAATACATATATCCTAATAACATCATTATCTCGGTATTAAACAACTTTACCATTATACGAGAGAAAAACGTGGCACGTGCTGGGATAGCATCTCATTTCTCGAAACTAAAACACGAATGCTACGCGCAACCCCTTGGGCGGAAACCGCATGAAATTCAGTATCATTAGGCGTTCGCCCGGAGGCCATTTGCATATTCATACGCAGTGAATTTCGCTAATTAGATGTACTTTCTTCTTTTTTTTTTGTTCTCTTTGTCATCTTTTTTTTATCGCGGGAGGAAAGTGAGGCTTTTACGCCTCGATTGCCAACGGTAGCTTTGCACTCGACGAAATTAATGCGGCGCGTCGGGTGAGTTTGACGCTGGGACAGAGCGACGAATGACGATTCTTCTCTCTTTTTTTTTGTTTGGAATAAAGATCGTGACGAAGATAGCGGTCAAGTAGTAAAGCGCGAAATACGTCAGACATAATTTTTTTTTATAATTCAACAGAAAGTCTCGGACATCTAACCCAGTAGAAAATCCCGGGCCAAGATATTATTAAAACAACTCAGTCAACCAGCAATGAATTAACTTTAAACTCGCTGCTGCTCTCGAGTTGCATTATTTTCATCCGAGCCCGAGGAGAATAGACAATGCCTCGGCAGCAGCAGCTCGGTGGCTCTGAATTTAGAACGTTTATTAATTGCTCTGCGGACGACGTTGATTGGTATCGATTTTAAAAGTTTCATTTATACAGGCGCTTAATTAAATGAATTTTACGTTCGGTTTTCCAGTTTTCTTGCGGATTTTGTTACCGCAGCATTGCCGTTCGGGTCGCGTTAATTAAAATGACGCTTTGATTGGATATGTTTTGTTGTAAGGAGAAAATAGAGTGACTTTGAATGCAATGTGGCGTCATTGTTTGTAGATGTAGATCGTTATCTCCTGTTCATGAATAAAATAATGGAAAATAATAAACTAAGGATTCGGAAACAATATATTTATTTTTATTTTATACACATTTATTACAAGTTTCGATTACAAATATATATATTTTTTTATAATAATGGAAAATAATAAACTAAGGATTCGGAAACAATATATTTATTTTTATTTTATACATATTTATTACAAGTTTCGATTACACGTATATTTAAAAAAAAATTTTTTATTCAATAAACGGATGTAAGTCCAATTGAAGATAAAGAATTATTGAGAACTAATTGCTCTGGTATAAAAAAATATATGTACCAATTTTGACAAAAATTTCACTCACTGTGCTCGAAAAAATCTCTATCGAAGCAGTGTTTACGATATTGAAAAGATTCGCGATAAGTGCACGCAAAGTTCAAGCAAAATCTATTGTTACCTTCTTCATCCGCAAAATCAACAGTAAGTGATTTCGAAGGATCGATGCATTTAATACCAAGTGTTCTAATAAATATCTCTTTAGTTACTTTATCCTCTTCCTCGAGTTTTCTCACAGTAAAACTCTGACAATCATTCGCCGGACAATCACCAGTAGCAATCAACATCCCATTACTCTTCAGATTGTGCACAGCGAACCAATCGACCCTTTTCCGTAACTTCAATTTCGTATTTTTCATACATATCCTGCCATTCCACGATCTCTGATAGCACGTCACTTCATTATTCTTCAGCACACAGTGACCGTATCTGTCGTTACGACTAATAGCGCGAGTTTGCGATCCAGAAGACATGACTATCTTTTGAAACGCTCTTTCTTCCTCGGTCGTATCATTGGGAAACATATCTGGATCTGCATCAACATCCGCAACTGCGTATATTAAACCTTCGGTTGATTTGCAATTCGTCATATCTACGTTGTGTATCCAGATACCAGGACCCTTCGATTCTCCATCCGTATAAAGTATCTTAACTATTTTAGTTTTTTTATCACCTTCACCCACGAATACCCTGCGAAACTTGGGCTCATCCGAATGTAAAAAATCTTGCGATCGGCAAATTCTTTGGCCTCTTCCGTCAGTCGGACCTAAGTCAATTGTCACAACGTCAGTTTTACTTTTGTCGGACGGGTCGTAAGCTACGAAAGCAAACTGATTGTGACTGTCGAAGTTTCGACTGAACGATGGCACGATTCGGTTGGAATCTAGTTGCCAGTCGTACTGGTAGAAACGCTCGTCCGTAACGTCCCATTTCGAGCCTACCGTTGCTGCTTTCATGCGAACACTGTGGCATTCAAGATTTTGCGTGAGATAGATAATTAGAAAGATTTTTATGGATAACGACGGTACCATTGCGGAATATCTGAAACTTTGAAATGCGTATAGTCTTGAACTTTTAGCAATTAGACTGTTAGGCAGTTATACTACTCACAGAGAATAAATTTGAATGATGTAAGTTGTTTTGCGGAAACTGACTGCGCTAAAACTTTCGAACTTCGTAAAAACCAAAAAAATATTCATTGAGTTATCTCTAAGAGCGTTAGATATGCATTTAAGGAAGTTCCGATTTGGCAAGCTCATTAAAAATTTAACTCGCATTTCTTTTATCTTTCGAAAATATTAGATAAGTGATTGACGTAATTATTGCATAATATTCAGATGTAATAATATCGCGGAGCGTAAAGCAAACACATAAAAATAGCCTTTTCAAAAATAAAAATTTTCTTTCAATCTCTCCCGAATATCCGATATAAAAGCTCGTTAGTATTCGCATCTGAAGAACGTTTGCATGCAATGTATAAAATAAGATACTTACTCTCGTTGACAGGTTGTATGATACAAGAATGCTCGCGTGCATCATCTGCCGGTCGAATTAGCCTATGTACGTTGACGTTCCGATGGGATTTGTCTGTTACGCTGTAAAGCTCATAAGCGCTATACTTATTCAATTTTAACGTCAATAGACAGATTTATTTATCAGATTTACATCACCGACGCATTCTAACACAAAAATACTCGTAAATAGTCTTTATTTGTGAAGAAACGAAACGAAATTCCTTTAAATTTCTCCACCTTCGCGATACATTGTACCCCAGCGACAACTAAAAAAAAGGAAGAAGAAAAGATCTTTCACCGGTCTTTTAAATCTCCGTCGAAGATTCACGATCCACAAGCGATATATATAGAGAAGGGTCGCTTGAGAGAAGCTTTCTCGGAATTCCCAGTAGTGGTTGATCAAAAGTGAGAGCGAGAGAGAAAGAGAGAGAGAGAGAGACAGATCGATCGGCCTCGTTCTTTCGATCGTTAATTCTCCTGCACCTGTCGCCTTGCGAGCTAAAAATAAACCATGTGTTCTCACGTCCTCGTTCGTTCGTGTATGTATATATTTTTTTTGTTTTTTTTTCTTTTCAACACCCCTGCATAAAATGAAAAAAAAAAAAAAAAATAGAGCGCTCACGCGTGAAAACGATTTAATAGTTTTCAAGGTGAATGTAGCTGCCCCGCACTATAGTCTCGTATAATCGCGTCGATAACTATACATACCACGGTGGTGAAAGTGGTGGCAGACACACGTTTGGTATAAAACGCAACGCGCGACGTTGGTCGATAACGAGACGCCAGCTATCATCGATTTCTCCTTTTTCGCGGCTCTCTCTCTCTTTTTTTTACCCTCCATTTGAGTTATTCTATACTTAACTCTTCTGTTGTTTTATTTATTCGTGTTTGGATGTTTTACCGGCTGTTCGGTTGATTTCCTGATCGGCTTTTGTAGTTTTAACGTGTGTTTGTTATATTTTGATGTGCGATAATTTTTTTTTTTTAATTAAAAATAAATATTTCTTGTTTTTTATATTTTTGATACATTTTCAAAAGGAAAATTACAGCTATGTTGAAGTTTTTGACTTGCAACAATTTTCTGACTGGCCTTCTCGATCAAAATTATTCGTTTCATATATATAAGTAGATAAACTGTGTGGGTACTGCCTCGCCTTGGTTTATTGGGTTAAAGCTCCCGAAAAGCTGCCATCGTGAAGTAGAACCAAAATTCTTTATCTAATTACGTAGAAAATTAACTATTCATGCTTCAGCAGTTGAGTTTACTTCTGCAGTATAAATACGAACTGCGACACTAAGAAAAGCAGCAGTTCGCATAAAGTTTCATCCGCGCATATAAACTGTATTATTTCGAAAAAGATTTATTTTTATAGCACAATCTTTTTTACTTTTTTTTATTTCGCTTTGCTAATCTCAGAATAATTAAAGTTTCCATTCCAATAAATCCCCACGCAACGGATAATCAAAACTTCGCATAATTTTCCAAAACGTTGAAGTCACGCGATCAAAAGTCACATTCATGCCTGTAAGAGCAGAAAACACGCGGGAAAAAAAAAACGCATAATCGTCATTGACACAGTAACCCAAGTGCATTACCGCGGAAAGCTCGATCAATCGTGATCGCGTGGCAAGGTTGTGTGGTATTACGTGAATACAAACTCACGCGCTACGTGTGTGTGTCTGCTAATATATATTATATATATTGCACACAGTCACACTCATACAAATATATATAATATATATAAAGGTCAACTGCCTGCACGGAAACGATCTTCGATACAGCTTATTCATATACGAAGGTTGTACGCTTCCGCGATTACGCAGGAAGAAGCTGTATCAGTGCCATATATACCTTCTACGATCGATTCCCTACTGCCCGCATATATGTCCGATTGTTTTATAGGATGATACGACGCGACATGCGGTTGGCGTTTTTTTTTTCCTGATTTTGCGAAACAATCATTTTTACGTATTTTTAAGATATAAATTATCGTCGAGACAAATTTCTTGCTTTCGAAAATTTATAATACTCCGCGAAAATTGGCTTCGAGCGAATACACATTATATATTTTATCACAATGACCTACATCGCATATGTCGAATTCGCGCGCGCACCTTCTGCAATAATTTTAGCTTTTTACAAAACGCCAGAAACGTTTTATAATGAAATTAGAGAAATGCGTATTATATGTGGGACAAGACGAGAAGACATTCTCTACGAAAGTGTTTACCGAACAAAAGTCGATTAACCATCCGAATAAATAAATCGCCAAAGAAAGAATGTCGAGCTCGTAAATTAGAAAGGAGGAAAGAAAAAAAAGTTTTTTTTTTCTTTTTCGTCGGAATTCTCAAAGAAAATTCTCTCTCTCTACTCGAAGGCTCATTAATCTTTATTAACTATTCGAGAATGAGATTCGCGGAGGTAATATTCGACGTTTTGGCAAGCTACGCTAGATTTTTCTTGGCACGCCAACGATTGGTTTATCGTCGAGAGTTCGCGAGAGAGAAGTGTGTCGACTTTTCTTCCGTTTGGTCCGCACGAACGGGGTACTCGAACAATTTTCGAGTGTTTTCATATATATATACTTTTTGTCAAGCCTGTTTTCTTAGATATCCGAGAATCCGTTTACTATCTCGGCGTTGACGCGAGATGACTTTTAAGAGGTGTTTAATATCATTTACGTCGATGTTAAAAAATAAAATTATTATGCAATATATCTACGAAACGATGTCGTATTTTTATAAAATATCGAGCGCGAACCGAAGTAAAACGTTACACGCTTTTGTTATTTTTGTAATGTACCACAGCGTGTAAAGCTCCTTATTACAAAGGCATTGAAAAGGTGTTGTGCGCGCGGATCGATTATTGAATTTTATTTCTACCGCGAGGTTTATTATATTACAAGTTTGCGCGAGTTGCCGCGCGATAAATTTACAATGTATCCGTAGTATAATAAATCCTCGCGGCTGGTATGTATAATACGTAACGAGATTTTAGTTTTTCAACAAATACATTTTTCATTGTAACGCGCGACGTTGCTTAATGCGTTTTTGATGATGCGCTTAGAGTTGAAAAAAAAAAAACAAAAATTCCAATTGGCAAGAACGCGGAAATAACATGGAAACTAGAGACCACAATCTAATTAGAAAAGAAAATAGAGCAGACAATAATCGATAACTAACGCTTCGACTACTAGAGAGAGAAAAAAAAGGTATGTACACGCAGATAATCCGTCAACCGCAAAGGCGCATCGTGCTATTGACAAGTCAGCTTATCTTTGCCTTGTCATATCTCTCCGTCGTTTGCCTATCAATTCTCTCGTACTTTTTTTTTGTTCGATGCAACTTCTCTCAGCCGAAGAAAGCTTTTTACTTTTAGCGCTTGGCTTTTAAAGTAGGCCCATTACTCTCTTCGACAGGCAGATGCTCTTCTTCCTTTCTCCCTCTCTCTTTTGTTTTGTTGGCGTGCTCTCTGCACTTTATAGTTCGTGAAAATGGACTTTTTTTCGAAGTTTAGTTTTTTTTTTGTTACTTATTTGTTTTCGAGTGCAATAAATTTCAAACGCGTTTTTTTTTTTTCGAAATAAAAAAATGATTTTTTTTATTGGCACTCGACGGTTATATGAAAATATCATCCGTGAAAGAAGAAAATCTACGTCGCTAGACACAGCAGCGCCTGTCTTTTCAAGTATCACTCAACGCGATCTCTCGTAAAAGCTGATATCTCGGAGTGCCTTTTCTTACGATTTTTTTTCTCCTCTTTCAAGAGAGAGAAAAGAGAAAAGGGTATCAAACCGCCGCCACAACGCGAGCAAGGGAAGGAAAATTCAATCGAGCGTATAATACGTCAATTCAATTCTTTAACTCGAATTTTTTAGCTTCTCTGTCGCGCGCGAATAATGAAAATGCCTCGCGGTTTCAGAGAGAATGCAGGTCAGTAACGCTCTCGACAAAAGCTCTTGTACGACGCGTTTCTTTCACGGCTCGGCGGAAGACGAGAATTTTGCTGCGCCCTTGTGGTTTTTCAATTGGAAAGCTTGACGCGGAAAATGGCTTGTGCTTTTTTTTTTCGCGAGTTATTATAATAACTGGCCTTCTTTTTTTCGAATATGAATTCAATTGCTCGAGCTTGATGTTTTTCGTTGTTGAATGGGGAAAGTTAGTTGCGATGAAGATTGAATTTATAATGTCTCTGGAGGATTTATTCGTTGGAAATGCAATTTAAATTTCACGTCATGGCTATTCAAATTTTTTGGCTGTAGAGGAGGGAAATTTTATCTAATTTGAATTATAAAGGATAAAAATTTTTCTATGGCGATTTGTCGTAGAAACTTGCAGTTTTCAGGTGATTTTTTTTTATTTTGTAACATTTAGGAATTAGTCTTAATGTAAGATATTGATCATTTAAATAACTGAAAACTTTTTTATAAGAATTTTATTTCCGGGGCATGCGACATTTCATATATCAGTAAAAACAATATATTTTCAAAATAAAATTTATTCAAAATCGTATAAAAACAATCATGTTAGAAAATTATCAAAATTCATTGTTGCATTTCAAAAAAAAAACTCCTCTGAAAGCTCAACACCTTCAAACTATCGAATTATCAAGTCTTCCAATCTTCGCCTCGATCCACTCCCTATACTTGGCAACTTCGGTGTAGACACCCGGATAACCTTTCTTAGCACAACCATTGCCCCAACTTACAATTCCAGCTTGTCTACCTCCAATAACCAGCGGACCACCGGAATCACCTTGACAAGCATCTCGACTGCTCTCCCCGTAATAAGCCGCGCAAATTTGACCCTCGGGCAAACCACCGAAAGTCTTGTAAGCTTCTCTGCATACGTTCACGTCGATCAATGGAATGGTAGCTGATCGCAACACTTGAGACGCACCACCACCTTCGCCCAAACTACCCCAACCTGTGATCGTAGCCGGTAAGCCGGCGCTCGACGTTTCGTTCACCGAGAACAGAATTATCGGCTTGTGCGTGTTGTCGATGGCGAATGGTTCACATACCTGTGCGCGTGGAACGAAAATCCCAACTGATTAGAATCAACACTTATCATGCAGGTACTTTACACGCGATACTATAGTTTTTTTTTTCTTTCTTTTTCTTTTGTTTGTACAACGATCGATTAGGTAAAGAAACGTATAGAAAGTATACTCACCTCAAAAATAGCGATGTCGTTGCTGGGAATACCATACCCGTCGATGCGATAATCCTCGTGCTTGAACGACTTGACGATCCGATGAACGCTACCGCCGAGACTTCGATTGGCAGTGCCGGCGCGCACGTGAACCCACTCGATCGGATAAACGAGGCAGTGGGCAGCGGTGAGCACATGACGCGACGATATTATACTACCACCGCAGAATCCTTGTCCGCGAGATTCCAGCAACACTTGGTGGGGATAACTCTCGATCGGCGCCTCGCGACCTCCCACTATACGACCTTGTGGGGTTGTTGGACTTAGTTTGTGGATTATGTGATGGGGTTCCGCTGGAAATTTTAATGTTTTTCTTTTTTAATTTAAAAATTTTTTACAAACAAAATTGAAATAAACAGTGTTAATTAAGTCACAAAAATATAAGTTACAATTAGATATAGCGATATCAGAATATAACAAGAAAATAAATGCGAAGAATTATGCGGAAGACGCAAAAACTAAAACTAGATTCAAATAAGCCAATGGGGTACAAACTAAATTAAAATTGGAGAAACAATGATTTTACCGCCAATTCAAATTCGTGCAGAATTTCCAATCTTATGTCTTTATTTGTTCTTCAAAGTACGAGAATAAAAGAGGAATTTTTTTTTTCGAGAGAGAGTGCATCGTTGAGAAAGTTTTTTTTTTGTTTTGCTCGTGAAAAGAACTTTAAGCTATTTACATGGATATAGATGTAGCGATGTTATTTTTCCGGAGTTCTTGCCTTCGGCGCGAGTTTCGCTCGAGCGCGAACACTTTTATGCCAGAAATTTTTACATCTATCTTGCGGAAACGTGACTGAAATTCTCGAAGCTGCTTCTTCATAAATCTCTTCTTTTTTTTTTTCTTTTTTAGCGAAGTTTGTTTTTTCGAAATCCAATGCTTACTCGAGTGCGAGCTGAGAAACTCAAATAGTTAGTGGATATTTGGAAGATCGATCGTGAGATTTCCTTTTATCAACGGTTTTCAAAAATGTAATTTCATTCGCTCGAAAGGATTGTAAAGCTAAATAATGGAGGAAAAAAGCTCTCAAAGCGCTTCTGAAGTGCATTCTAATAACCGTATTCAAAAAGCCAGCGACACATCTCATTTGCGCACAATGCCGTGGTACGTGAGTTGGAATGCAAAAAAAGAAAGAGAGAAAAGCGGATAATACCCTATTCATTTCAAAAAAGAGATGAGAATGAGAGAGAGACATACCTGCCACAATGGCGAGGGAGATAAGCGTCGTCACCAACAGCCGTTGCATTGCCACTGCACGGAAAAAAGTACTGATCCGCGGTAGTTAATCCCCCTGCGGTCTCTTTATAATCCCGCGGCTTTTTATCGCTTCGTGTCGTCTGAAAATTTCGGCTGAACGATAAAACAACTCGTGCGTGCAATGACACTTTTACGGAGCGTTGTGCTATGCCAGAAATGTAACTTTCTTTTCTTTTTTTTTTAGGATCAATGAGTGTTTTTTTTTTATTGTTATCGCTACATCGATGGGAAAATTTCTTTCGTTCGTTGCGACAGACGACTGATAATATTGTTTTCGTGCGACGGTACTTAAGATTTTTATTAGATTAATCATTTACTTTGGTTTCTCACGCGTGTGCTCGGTGTTTTCAGTGGAAAAAAGGGGAAATAATGTTTTGCATTTATCGCGAGAAATAAATCGATAAATTTCCACGAGGAAAAGTCGTTTGTTGCATCGTACATCCGAAAATTCTTTGTAAAGTTGCTGTCGATAACGGACGATTTGAACTAATTTACGAGGGATTTTCTGTGATCGATTGCGAAGATTAAACGGGAATGAATTCAGGAATTCATTGAAGAATTTAAAATTATTATTCGTAAAATTAATCAACTAGTTTTCGACGCTCTAATTTATTTTTGGTGCATTAAAAATATTCTTTCACATCTAATTTTTAATTTTCACAAGAATAGTTAATTGATTTTCATTCAAAACAAAAAATATAACTAACAACTAATCTAACGCATAACTATTTTTCAACAAACAACCAATTTTCCAAGAGAAAATTCCACTTCCCATGTCGATTACTCACTCCAAAAATTTATAGCTATCACACCGCGGAAGCTTACTCGCGTACACGACTGGTTTACCTAGAAATCTGCCAAGCCACCGACCTCGCGTATACTTTTCTTCTCTGCTGTTGTTTTTTTTTATCTTTTCCGCAAAACTTCACTAGACATCTTCCGGAGATTAGCCTCGATGTTTTATCGTGCACTATGGGGATCGACGAACCCGCGAACTTGCGCAACGACGACTTATCGTTCGCTAATGATCTTCGCTGCCTTTTTTTTTCATATAAATTTTGCAGCTTTTTCCGCGGTTAGTGAGTAGTTGTTCGCGAGAGAACTCGAGTCAAGATGTATCGAGTAGTCGCTGTTTGCATCCTTCTGGTTTTGGCGAATGGTAAGACACTGATTTTTCATGTAAAAAAAAATTAAAGAAACAAGCAAAAATTTATAAAATTGTTTTGTTATTTCAGGGGAGCCCTTAAATCGCCGTGCAGAACGTCCAACTGCCGACTTATTCACTCCTCACGGTCGTATAATCGGCGGCAAACCAACGACCATCGAAACTCATCCCTGGCAAGTGTCCCTCCAAGCCTACGGTTTCCATTTCTGCGGTGCCAGTATCATCTCCGACGAATGGATTCTCACAGCTGGACACTGCGCTGGATATTCACCCGACTTGATAACCGTCCGAGTCGGCAGTTCCGTGATGGAACAAGGCGGTGCAGTGCACGAATTGGAAAAAGTCATTCGTCACGAGAACTTCACGAAAAGTGCCAAAGGTGTGCCACACCACGACATCGCGCTGATGAAATTGAAGACGAAAATAAATTTCAACGAGCAAACCAAATCCGTAGCACTGTACGAGAAGAACGAGAAGTGCGAGATCGGTACGATAGCTACGATTTCCGGATGGGGTACTACGATCGAGAATGGCGATATGCCGGAAGTGTTGCAAACCGTCGAAGTGCCGATCGTCAGTAAAGCTACTTGTAACGAAGCTTACGAGAGTTGGGGTGGAATTCCCGATGGACAAATTTGTGCTGCTTATCCGTCTGGTGGGAAAGACACTTGCCAGGGTGATTCTGGTGGTCCTTTGGTTATTGACGAACGTCAAGCTGGTATTGTCTCATGGGGCAATGGATGCGCGAGAAAGGGCTATCCTGGCGCTTACACCGAAATCGCTCACTATCGCGACTGGATCAAAGAGCATTCTGGAATATAATTTCTTTTTTTTTTTTTGTAAGAATTTTGTGAAAATAAATTTAAAAAATAATTTATAATTCCACGAAACTACTGTTCTTTTTTTAAAATTATTTTCCACCGCATTAAGAAAAACTAGTTAATGAAGATGCATTGCTATTCTTGATACTCTGATTGATAAAGCATATCGTTTCGATCTACAATAACGAGATAAACGTCCGATTAAATTTCGATTATTGACCCGAGCCTATGCCAGATTTTATCGGAGATTTTGAGAGAAGCTCACGCTTGAATAACTTAGGATATTAACCGATTGATTACGCTTGAATGTTCAGCTGAATCGAGTATAAAAACCATTGGGCTTTCAATTTTTTGGCAAGTGTTCCAAGCCACCTGAACAACAAGCAAGATGTACCGAGTAACCGTTTTAGCTGTCGTGCTCACTTTGGCAGCAAGTAAGAAATGATATTTCGTGTATATCAAGAATAATATTAGATTCATTTTGACAATGTAAAAAAATTAAAAATTAGTATTCACATTAAACAAAAAATTGATAAAAACCTCACTCTTAATATCATTTTATTTTTTGTAACTTTGAAGTAAAACGAGCATGATAAAAACAAAAATTAATTTCTAGGAGATCCCGTACCACGCCGTCCTTGGAATATCGCAGGTATCAATCCCTTCACCCCCCAAGGTCGCATAGTAGGCGGTCGGGAAACATCGATCGAGGAACACCCATGGCAGGTGTCATTGCAGTCGCTCGGTTTCCACTTCTGCGGCGGTAGCATCATCTCCAAGAACGTCATTCTCACCGCTGGTCACTGCACTCAAAGCTACCCAGCCGAATGGATGAGCGTGAGAGTTGGCAGCTCGAAAACCGCGAGCGAAGGTACCTTGCACGACGTCGCCGAGATCGTCCGCCACGAGAACTTCAAGATTAACATGTTCGGTATCCCCGAGAACGACGTTGCCGTCCTTCGACTCAAGACACCGATCGCACTTCGAAAAACCGCTCAACCAATTCCACTGTTTGCTCAAAGCGAGAAAGCCGAAGAAGGCGTAATGGCAACCATCTCCGGCTGGGGTGCAACGGTCGAAGGTGGTGGTGCCCCAGCTGTACTTCGCACCGTCGACGTGCCCACCGTCACCAAAGCCGTGTGCAGCAAGGCGTATCAGGGTTTCGGTGGTGTTCCCGAGGGGCAAATTTGCGCTGCTTACCCGCAAGGAGGAAAGGACACCTGCCAGGGTGACTCTGGCGGTCCTCTACATTGTAACATTTGCACATTATAAATGTGCAAATGTAGAGTTCGAGAGTCTCGGATTCAATGGAGACTCAATGCATGTATTGGGTTTTACTCACGAAAGAGAATTCTCGTCGATAGAGCAGAATCTTACCGTTCTATCTTGGAGTCCTCGCATTCGTGGATTAGTAACAGGAAAAACGTTATTGGTTTAGTTAAGATCCCCGCTCGTGATGCATGTAATAGGCTGCAGGTCGGGGGATACGAAACTCTGTAGGGCTCGGTCGGCAGAGTGATAGGATGGATAGGAAAGTAACAAAACCAATGGTCGCCGTTCGTGATGCATGCAGTAGGCAGCACGTTGGGTTCACATCGGTGGATTACTCCAGGTTCGGACACTCTGCCCTAGCTACCTTTATTTTCTTACTCTGAGTACTTAAATACTACCCGATGCATTTTGACTGCGTATGTTGCTGATACTCAGAGTAAAATAATCTGTGGGATGTATGTATGTAAGAGCACGCGAGAGAGCAAGCGTGTACATGTATGATTGTCACGCGCCCATCACGTAACAATTAGAGCAGATCGCAGACGAGTGACTAATTTTTGGACGTTTTTAATTGCGTGATATTTGAGTATAAATACAGATGTACTGATAAGACTCGTTCTATTCGCACTGAGTAGGCAGGCAGACGAATAACTTCTCTGGTGAGAACACCGCAATAGTCGATCTACAATAACGAGGTA
>JAWWMK010002239.1:0-20064 GCA_035047105.1 Galeopsomyia nigrocyanea
ATATTTTTTCTCTCTCTCTCTCGTGATTTCATCAGAACAAGAGTATGAGGATATATACATATATACACACATGCACACACATGCCGTTACCGCGCGTGGAAAATGATGTTCGAGCCGCGCGAAGAGATGTGAAAACTTGGTATATCGGAAATCGTAAAACGCGAGCTGCACCTTCTTCGACGTATATACGCCTTTTTTCCACCCTTCGTCGTTGTTCCCTTTTGTGTGTGTGTGTGCGTGTGTGTGTGTGTTGCTCGTTACCGTAACGCGCGCGGCTTCGATGCCCGCATTTTCGAAAGGGGTTACTTTTTTATGATTTAGTGCAGGCTTTCTTATATGTACGTGACGGTGATGGTAAAGCTTTGATGTGTTACTGAAATATTTGTCAAAATATAAAAATAATCATATTATATATTAATCTAATCTAAACTTTCTTTTCTTTTACAGGTAAGTTGGTGGCATTTGATTCGGTTTCGCATCTCTTTGCTACTGAAGTGAGTTGAAAAGCACAAGAAATACAATAAAAATTCAGTACAATGTTGTTATAGCTCTCGAATCCGAATCAATTTTCCTCGACAAAACCTCGCGCTTCGAATCGGCGAAGTCAGCATTTCACACTTCAAAAATCGTCCGGGAAGCACCGGCAGAACAAGCGCTTTCGTGACAAAGTGCATCCAACAAAAAAAAAGAGCTATCAGCTCCCATAAATCAGCGCGTCGAGGGAGGTTTTTGTAGCGACGGAATGAAAATAACTTTTTGAATTCCGGGAACGCTTCTGTTCCTCTCTCTCTCTCGAACCCTTTTTCCACGTGCGCGGGCGCGCGCGAACTACGGAAAAAAAATTGGAATTAATTGCCCGTCACAAGGAAGAGAGAGAGAGAGAGAGAGAGAGAAAAAGAAGCAGAGCTGCACGCGCACGAGCGTACGCTTCGCTCGGCATTCAATTACACCTTATTTGTCATGCCAACCATAACGAGATAACGTATATAATACGCTGCTCTCGGTGCGCAAGAAGAAAAAACTCACTTGGTTTTTCCTCAGGGGGCCCATATACCTCGCTCCACGAGAGGGTACACGTGCTATATATTGATATGTTTTCGTAGAGAAAATTTTCCAATTCGCCGCGAGTGCAAATATCTATGTATACTCTTCGATATATTCAATAAAAATAAAAGCTTCGAATTGATTTTTCACCTCGAACATGACGATGTTTTCATTGACGTGCGCGAGGAAGACCAAAAAAAAGTTAAAATATCAAATGGCTCTGCTCTGCGAAAATACTAGTCTCTCGTATTGGATTCACCAAGCCGTGAAGAGGTTCGCACTGAAAACGAACAAGCCGAGACGACGACGACCCTCCTCGAACACAGGCGCCCGTATGCATAATAACCCCTACGTCGGAAAGGGTCACTGCGTTTCTTCTTCTTTCCTCTTCTTCTTCTTTTTTTTTGCGCACAGAAAAATACGCAGACCAGACAATTCTCTGCATTTTTACTTATTCTTGTAGCTCTCTCTGCATGCATGCATGTGTATATTCGAGTTTTATCATGGCGTGCTTCTTGGGGCTTGGAATATTTTTTATTATATTGTTCCGAAACACATGTGAAGCTTTTACGAAAATTGCTAAATTTGTACAATTGCAAAATTATTGAAGCGTCTCTTTGTTTCTCAATTTATTATTTCATTCTGCGATTTCAAAGTATTTCTCGTATTTTGCGTGGCTTGCGTTTACTTTTGCATTCAATTAACGTACAAACAGAGGTATTTACTTCGAAATTTCGCGCACATATTGGTATTGAAAAGGTCTCGATATACGAGGGAGCTGAAAGGTGGAATATTTGTACAAATTATATAATTTGATGTAACCGTGGAAACTCCAATTCATTTAATTATACACTGTAGCTCGTAGCAACCGATATTTTATTTTATAACAAATTTTAAATGAAATTGATGGTAGCATTACATTGATTGAACCACTATTTGCGCGAGGAATTCAATACGTGATTCCACTGTTTGTTCATTTAATGAAAATGGCTCGAATTTTGCATTACCTACATTTACTTCTCCATTCGACAAGTATGTATATTTGCAATATTTATCTGATATATTTAAGCTTTCAGCACCGATGAATATTTGCAAAAATCATTTTAATGGATTCTTCGAATATCCATTTCGATTCTTTTATACAGCTCGGCCAGTAATAATTGATATTTGCAGCAGAATATTGTGTTTATTTATGAAATGCATCCGATGAACATGTATCTTGAATGAAAACTCTTCAAATGAAATTTAATTTATATCGGCTATATTTCCATCCTCATCACTCGCAATCGCAAGTCGAGAAAGCGCGCAAAACATCACAACTATAAACAGTCATATAGCACAAAGGAAAGCGAAAAATAAGAATCGCAGGATAAAATAAAACAACAACTGCATACACACTTTCCATTACAGCAAGCACCCAGCGATTTCACCTGGCGAGTGCGTTCAAAAAAAAAAAAAAAAGAAGTTAGCGGCAGCAGCAGCATCCCAGCTTGACTTTGCTAAGCGAGGCGTATCGTCAGGACACGCGCGCGCGCAGGAAGAGCCGCTCGGCTGCTCTGCAAGCAGCGCCAGCAGCAGCAGCGTACGAACAACACGCGAGAACTAGAACGCGTAACATTTTAATAAACCCAATTATCCGCAGGGCGCAACTAAGTGAGCAGCTCTCCTTCGCAAAACACTCTCCGACCAAATTTATTTTTTTTTATTTTTCTATGCTATTTTAAATCATCGCTGAGTATTGTTAGAGAAAAAAAAAAGAGAGATTTTGACTCGTAGTTCATTCACACTACCGACGACGACACGAGTTCAAAATCCTCGAAAAAGAGAAATAGGCGTGTAATATGTGTGTATTCAATGTCGTTTTACGAGGTTCGATGACGACATCATAACACACCATTGTCCCACACAATAGATTTATCCAGAGGTCGTTGCTACTATATGGAAACAATCAATCCTACATGCAAATATACTCTGTCATAAACTATACACGTGTATAGACGAGTCGAATCGTCGCGCGTGTGCCTTTGAAATATAGATTGTGAAACAACCTCGTTCTCAAACTTAATTTTTCTGTTTTTCTTTTTTCTTCTTTTTTTTTTGCTCGAGAATTCCAAAGCTACTTATGTAATTTGACAAATATACGCGTCGCGCCGAAAACGGAAATGCAAGTTACGATATATATGTCGACCTAGAAATAATCTCAATCGAATATACACGAGCTACATGATTTATGTGAAAAGCGATCACTTGCTGAATTATAAATGATCTCGCGAGCGACAAATATACGTATACTATATATTACGTGTCGTCGATCGCAACCAAGTATAGGTAAACCTACACTATATACGATTCCACCTACCGTTTTTTACGTGGGCATTTTGCAAAACGTTATAACGTGGGATTATAGCACGCAGCCCCGCACGCCTTCACTTATAAGCCAAGCAATTAGTTCTCTCGCTCGCTTCTTTCGTATAATACTGCTGTCTTTTAGCGACTTCATCGACGCGGAACATCGCTGCTCTCCTCTCCTTCTCTCTCTCTCTCTCTCTCTTGCCTATTCCGCCTCGAATAAATTTGTCGTGGAGCGCCGAGCGGAACGCCATAGGCCAACGCTCGACACGCTTCGTTTCGGTTTCGATGATTTTTTTTTTGCTCTTTTGCTACGGAAAAATCCAAGACTTTGCGAACGCGATTTGATGATTTTTTAACTCTATTATTATTATTTGATATTGTATATTTTACGAACAATCGCTTTGATTTGGTATTTTAGGTAGCTTCCGGGGCAAAATAATTACTTTATAATATTTCAAAATAATGTCAATTCCTTCAAATAGCACAATTTCTAATTTTTCAACTGAACTAAATCAGACTCGCAATCGCAGTTATAAATCAAATGTTTTAATTAACTAATTATCCTGGAATTTAGCTATGTACAATAATTACTCGACGTTTCAATTTGCAGCCGCGTCTTGATAATAAAGATGCTCTACTACTAGTACATACCACTTTCGCAATAGAAATTTTAATAATGCGAATATGAGAAACTTGTTAATTAGCAGTGGAGTAATTTATATATACGCATCTCGTCATTCAAAGTGACGGGTATAGCTATAGCGGTAAACAATTTTAACGAAGCCATAAAGGAGCCGCCACTGCCGCGGCATCATCATTGGATTTTCATAATATTTCGCGAGGCGAAACAAAAGCCAGGGAAGTCGTAAAGAGGCGCCCCAGATATGAATCTCTCCCTCTCTCTCTCTCTCTCTGTCTCTCTCTCTCTCTCTCTCTCTCTCTCTCTCTCTCTCGACTATTGCACTTTTGCGCGCGCAAATGACCGGAGGCGTCAGACCCGCTACCGCTACTGCTGCTGCTGCTGGCTGCGCACTTTACGAAACGAACGAGCTCTCTCTCTCTCTCGCGCGCGCGCGTTATTTTTTTTTAGATTTTTTTTTCCTCGCTGAGGGTGAAAATCGAAAGATTTTGTTTTATATTATCCGTGGCAGAAAATATTGATGTGTGGAGTTGTGAAATATTGTGAAAAATTGTAAATCACAATGAATCATAATTTTTTAAAAATATTTTACTTCGATTTCGAATGGAAAATGTTGCTCATCGACTAAAGTTTAACAAAATAACAAATAAATTACTATTTTGGAACTTTACTTAATTCTACCAGAGATACATCGGAAGTTATTTCTGAGTTCACTGTATACCATAATTTTCGCAAACTATTATACGAACTCTCCAGATGTATATCGGTTTCTCATGCAAAGTTTAGCATCATCAATATTGCTAACCTTCGTCAGCTCGCGTTGCAGGCAGCAAGTAATAAACACCGGAGTGAGAGCCCTGCGGCAAGTTGATTAATACCCTCGCGATTTTTGCACATCTGATTTCGCAATCCAAATGTCAGTTTCTCCAGCGCCACGTGCATTGACGCGCGCGCGCAGGAGAAACGACGTTCTTAATTAAATTGGGGATTCCGTTCACGATTTAATTAACTTCCCTGTCGCGCGACTTTTGCCACCAATGACGACGACGAAGAAGAAGAACCAGCCCGAGAAATGATGTATTAATTAAGGCTGTACCTCGACACTCGTACACACACACGCAGAGACAAAAGGCAAGCGAAAAATTAAAAGTTTTTGAGCCGTGTTGCAGCTGATTACTTTCTGAAGACTAATCGAAATGTTTCTTCGCCGCGAGCTCTAATTAATGGCTCTCTCTCTCTCTCGTAAGAAAAAAAAGACGGTAGAGTAAAGAAAACTCTTCCTCCAAGTTATTGTATTTCTCATCCCTTGCAAAAGTTTTTTTTTATTCCACCCGCCGAGCTTGGAGTTACTTTCTCGAGTGTATTGTTCGATAATTTTCAAAAAACTAGGTCGCGCGCCGAGTAAACACACTGTCAGCTTGAGAAAAGTTCTCGATAGATCAAAAGAAGAAGCTTTTAGAAATCCGTTACTCTCTTTTTCTCCCTCTCTTTCCCCTTCTTTCGAAGAAAGAAAGAGAAAAAAAAAACACGAACAAAGCTCTTTCATTGTTTCTCTCTTCTTCGTTTTTTGTTTGTTCGAGGAATGTGCGCAAGACGAAGCGTGCATTTGGCATTTGGCCCGCTAATTTTTGTTTTGTTTCCGCGCGGTGCACAACAACGGAATTTATTTATACGGGGGGGAATCGAGCGTCTTTTGTGCACGCGACCATTACAAGAGGGAGAAAGAGAGAGGGCGGGCATGTGTTTACAAAAGAATAAAAGCGGTGTACTCGCGTTGCCTCTACGACATTACTTACCAAGTGCTAATTGCCGCGTGCATACACTTTTTTTTGGGAGGGCGAGGGTTTATTTTTTAATTAAAAAGTGAAGAAAGGCGCCCGCGAGTTCGCTTAACCAAATTAGTGCGCACCAATCGAATTGTTTGGAAAGTTTCATTTTCCCCCAACGTCTTAATTGCATTTTATGAAGTTCAAACTTTTTTTTACAGCTGATGGAAAGTTGAACAATTTCAACAATATAACAAGTACTTTTTTTATAAGTGTATTGATCTATTTTTGAATTCGTTTGCTCCGTCACACAAACATTGACGCACTCGGCTAAGCAATAATTCGTCTACAACAATCTAAACATAGCTTTTCTTCGACACTTGCGACTTGGAAAAGTGGTAAGCTCGCGTGAGAGAGATTATATAGATCCCAGAGAAATCACTCGAGTCTCGAACTTGTTACAAGATCTTTTACTGCCGCCACGTGTCGACGCGACGAAAGATCGAGCCAGCCGAGTCGTTATATACTTTAATCTATGAAAATCTAGTGATTTATTTTCAAAACTTTCAAAAGCTCAGAAGATTATACTTAAAAACAGTTGGACCGCGATATTTCAATAGAATCTTTTGTTAAAATAATTTTTTTTAGAGCAAACGGCAAATAAAGCTTGAAATTTATAATCGCCTTAAAAATAAAAAAAAAAAGAAGACCATTAAAATTAGCATGAAAGTAACTTTCTCTGTTTCTCTGTCTCTCCCAGCGGCGTCGTTTGACAGATCGCACTCGAGTTTATTGCGTGTTACGTCGAGAAGGCAGTGACAAATGAAAACGTCCCTTTCGTTTGGTGAATCCCCTTTATCTTGTAGCCTCTCTCTCCCCCCGGCACAGTCCGCGCGTAGCTTTCGCGTTTGCGGTTTCATTTAAAAATTATTATTTCCTTCCGTGCAACAACTTGCAACCTTCCCCCTCCCCTCCGGTGGCTCTTTTTCTTCTTTTCGTGTGATCGATCGCCTCTGTCAGCTGGATTATTTTCAATTTCATTTGACAAATTTTTCCTCCTTTGTCACGACGATTCTTTTTTTTTTACAGAGAATGTAGGTCACTTCAAAGGTATAAATTTCATCCAGTTAATCATGTTATAAAATAAATTTAGGTATATTTTATGCCTTCAGTCGCCTTTAGCACGAGTAACATAAATGCCATTTTGTCGTGTCATACAGTGATCAAGGTTCAAATTTATTATCCACATAAATAACAGTTGATAAACTATCATCTATTTTAGATAACTAAATTCGTTGATTTATCGGCGAATTCGTGCAAGAGACAACATGAGCTTGCGTTTAATTGCAAATAAAATGTCGGAAGATCAGTATCCCTTTGTAGTATTTCCACAGCGCGTATAAACTTTTAAAACTCAATTTGTAAGTTTGAAGCTATAGAAAAGGCCAACAAACGCTCTCGGAAAAACTAGACTGAGATATATACGCGCGTACACACTCAGGCTCTCCAACAAGCTTGCACTGTATAAGTACGAGCTGTGTATAGGCGCGCCGAGCTTTCGCTCGTCTCGCAATTTCGAGAAAAGAGAGAGAGAGAGAGAGAGAGAGTTTGGAGGGCGCACAAGTGGATGTGTGTGATGCAACTATATATATATATATATGTACACAATAGAAAATGCATGCGATCTCTCTTTCCCTTCGCGCGCGTCTCTCTCTCTACAACATGCGCACACAGATGTTCGTGAGAGATCTATTTACACGGTGCACCTGCACACAACTCGAAGTCACTTGAGGCGCCGAAGCCGTAAATTCGCGTAGCAGTTAAGAGTCACGCGATCACGATTCAATTTCGCATGGCGCATCGCTTGCAGATGCCCTAATCCTACGAGACTTCTTAACACACGCGCGTATAAACGTCTCTCTTGGGGGGATTTCTTCGTTGTCGCACGACGATCTTGCTTGTGTCGAATGATTAATAATGAACTCGCGCGCGACACGATTACGCTGATTAACTCGAGACTGTACGCGGTGAAGAGGTACTCGAATGTGACAATTCTTTCCCAGAGGGATTTCGTACATTTTTTTTTTCGTGTTGAGAGTTTGCATGAAAGCTTCGAGCTTTCACTGATTAGTCGATTGTTTCGGTTTTTCGCGGGGGAAAAAAATTGGAAGTATGTCAGCTCGAGGCTTTGATTGAATGAAGGTATGCCTTTGAAAAAGGAAAGAATTAAAACAATGGATGCGAGTTTCCCCATTCTCATAACGCCGCGCTTCCAAAATGCCATTTTTCATCAACTCAAAAAAAAAACAATTTCGCTGGAATTTTTCCGGTTTTACATGTCACTTACAAGAACAAAACGATTCTTTTGAAAGAGGAAACTTTACAAGCACTTCAGAACTGAAAGCAAACTTTTTTTTGCAATTCGTATTCCGCTCTACTTCCCCCATGCAAAAAAAAAAGCAACGACACTTCTATCAGCGTGACATACAATGTCGGCGGTATCTCTTACTTTGACGCGTGACACGTTCATATGCCATTCAACGAGGTAGAATTTGACATTTCATCGCGCTAAAAGAAGAACAAAAATTAGCGAACACCGCGAGAAATGTCTCCGTTTTCTGGAGCGACGCGCACCTGAGACACAAACTCGTCGCCGTCGTCAAAAGAGACTCGGATGTAAAAAAAGTTGTTTCTTTTATTGTTTTTTTTTCAACGACGCGCGTGTGTGTGTCACCGGCAGCCGCGCTTTTAATCGGCGTGGATCTCGTTTACGAGGCGAGCTTTTTTTTCCTTTAACAAATTTTGCGCCTTTGTTATACAACTATGTTATTCTCAGCCGAGATTGTTTTACCAAGGAAACAATTAGTCTGTGCTAAAGACAAACGACTCATTTTTACAGAGAGAAAGGGAAAAAAAATGGAAGGTTTTTAAAAAAACTAATTGCAAGTATACAATTAATTTGCAAGCCCAATGCTCGGAGACGAGACACAGAGCGGCGCTGGAAAAAAAAAAGAAAGAAAGCTCTTATCATAATGTCCTGCCTCATTATTCGTCGTCGTAGTAAAAGAGCAAACTTCCCGCCGTCTGCCTCTGTCCCCTGCGTAATTACAAACTCATTTCGCGATGTATCATTCCGTGCCGCTGCGAGCTTTTCGAGAAGCGCTGCGCCAACGCACACCGAGGTCGACTTACTCGGAAAACGATATTCTTCTTTTTTTTTCTACTACTTCTTCTTCTTTGCGGCGAGCGAAATTTTTAATATAGGCCAAGCTTTTAATGAACCGTGCGCACAAGTTCGTATTATTTTTCAAACGTCGCAATATAACCGAGAAATGAAGAAGATAGAAGAAGAAAAAAAAGAACACAATACGTATAATTAACTCGTCCTCGCTCGCTGGCCCGAGCGAGATAGAAGGCCTTTGAAAAAAAAAAATTCTTTCTTCGTTGCTGCTTTTGCGCGCGTCGCAAGCTTTCTTTTCATTCAGACCGTAGAGACGGAATTTTAAATCGCGCCTCGCGATAATGAGAGTGTTATTTATTTACCCTTGCGAGCCAACGAGCCCCAAAAGTCATTTCTATCTCCGAGGCTTTAATATGAAAAGCGCGCTAAAAGAAAACAAAAACAATTGTCAATAAAAGTATCTTTGTAAAATTAAATCTATAGCAGCTCTCCTTGGAAATTACCTCGCGCGAACAATAGAACAAAAACTTGTCTACTCCTAAGGCAAAAGTTTTTTCACCCTCTAAAATACAATTACACGAATGAAGAATAATCTCGCGTCGCGCTTACTATTATACCCTCGAAGAGTTGAAGCTCTATATAGTGCCTCGCCTCTCGCATAAGCCGAAATTTATTGCGCTCAAAAGCTGCGCTGGCTGCTTTTATAATTAAAACGCCAAGTTTTCGCTGAGAAGACGCGCATGCAGTGCCACAGCGGCGCGTCCTCGCCTCCACCTCCTCCACCCCCGCGATATCCATTAAACTTTCGCTGATTATTTGAGTTTGTTTACGGGCCAAGCAAATGATTTACCGCTGTATATACATGACTGCAAGCTCCTATCTCTCGCTCTCTCTCTCTGCGTTTAACTATTCCGTGTGCAAGCACGCGCTAACGTCGTTTGCCTGCGGCTAAATTATTTAAAGTTAATTTTCGTGCGGATGACACGCTCCGCGCGTGTATGTGTGTATGTATGCATGTGCGTGTATTTCGTTTGATGACTCGAGGCTAAAGTTTAATACGACGTCAAAGGTTTTTTTTTAATTATTGCTTCATTGGTGAAGCTTTTTTTAAAAATTCTCTTTTCGGCTCAATGTGTCGCATCTACAAAATATTCAATTCAAGCGATATTGGACGGGTTTTCAATCTACCAAATATACATGTACCGATCGATTTAAATTAGGTATCATCAAGTCACTGACGGCTTTGGAGAAGAAAAAAATGTTCACTGTTTGGAGACAGTACATAAACTGCGGACGTCCGACTGTTGAGTGTGTGTATCGACCTGCTGCATCCACAAATTCTAGAACAGCACATACACCCACACACACACAAGCGTATCGCATTAACAAGTAAATCCCCCTGCAACTAGCCTGAATTTGCATGTAGTAGTTCGCGGGTAAAATTAGCAAAAAGGCCAGTGGTAAAATCACGTTTGACGTTTGCGCGGCGCGGTACACAAGCAAGGGAGAAACTTTCCGGTCGATTACGAAATCTCGGAGCGCGTGTCCGAAACAGTCCGTACAATCCGCATTGCAAAGCAAGGGACATAAACTGCTCTCTCCCTCTCTCTCTCTCTCGCCATGCATACATTGCACATGCTCGTATAGAGAGAAGAGGACTGCCGCACTCTCATGCAGTATTGATAAGTTGGACAGTGAGAGAGGGAGGCCAACTGTTACACGTCGAAATGCCAGAAATTACGCGTCGGGGATTGAAAGCGACAATGCGCCTGTCTCCGCGCGGTCGTTAGTAAGCTCCGCGCAAGCTCGAGTTTCGTGTGGCTTATATTGGTCGTTCTGTCGTGCAAGGCTACTGTTACCTTGCGCGAGAGAGTGAGAGAGAGTTTGTTAACTTGTCGAATTATTCGATTGATTATCGTACTGCGGCGAGTGTTATATTCAAGCACTGTTTATTTATAATGAATTTGTAGAAAAGTAATTTATCTAAAAAAAAATTTTCATTTGGATTTTATCAAGTTCTTTAGAAGGTAGGTCTACACACGGTACACCATGAAAAGAACTATGTACACTAAAGCTACGTTATGCAAATAACAGAGAGTGGTCATAGATTAAACGCATAATACAATATACTAGTCTCTCTTGCTCGACCAACGATTCCACTTTGACACATCAAAACCGTTGATATCATTAAAGAAAAATTCATCAATTCTCAACACTCAAAAAAAAAAAGCGTCACAACACACGCACAGCGAGCAACGATAGCCCATCAGCCAACAAAAGCAAACAATCGGCAAGCAAACAGATCTCTGCCTCATGCACGCGGAATATTTCAGCCTTGACGTCTGGCTTTATTTATAGTGGCGAGAGCTACTGGCTGCACTCTGGTGGTAAACTTGGTCGCCGCCCCGTCGCGTTAATTAATCCCCCTTCCCACCTGCCTCTTTACACAAGCCGCTTGTGATCCGTTGATTTTCATCCCTCTCTCTCTCTCTCTCTGTGGGCCGCGGTGCATTCAGCACACAGCCGCTTATGAATTCGCCGCGTCTTTGGTTAACCGTAGAGAGTAGCAGAAGCAGCAGCAGCAGCTACTTTCGTGGTCGCCCAGTTGTTGAGGCGCTCACAGAACTCGCTCTCCTCTATACGAAAGTTTTGCGCGCAATTGCAGGGGTATGTGTTGTGTGTGTATGTCGCTCTATTGCTGCTGCTGCTGCTGCATTTGCTTGGACTTGCGTGGTTATATGCTCGATTGCAAAGCTCACGGAATTTCGCCCAGCGAATATTATTATCTTCAACGTTTTTGGGATTTTTTTTAATGCTACAGGAGTAATTGCGAAGCAATTTTTAAAATACTTTTTTTCTCTAATTTTGCATTTTATCAAGGAAATTAAAATTCCTTTTAATTGCGTTAAAAAGTAACGAGAACAATTGAATAAAAAAGAGTGTACTCGTTAAAACACACACGGTCCCGCTCTAAAAAGTCCGCAACACATTAAAACGTGCGTGCGCGCGCGAAAGCAACACAAAAAAAAATAGCAGCAGCAGAGAAGAAAGTTATTTACAGTGGTGTAGGCAGTGAATAATGAAAATTAGTGGCATAATCGTATATATCCTTTTTAGCGAGAAGTTGTACGTATACGTACACACAGAGTGAGAGCTTTAAACCGACCACGACAATAACTGGCTATGATCCAAATCATTTTATTAGTCCAGCGTTCGTGCCGCGCAACTGCCACCGGCAAACTGCAGTAGTATAGTAGCAGCCGGCCAAATCTCTGATGGGACAAATTGGAAATGCTCGCGCATTCGAAATTACATCTCCTCTCGCGAGCGGGTTATTACAAACCTCCAAGTTTTCATGGCACCACGTGCTCGCGTACTTTCGCGCCAGCCAGCCGTCGTTATAATATGCATGGGAGCTAGGAAGAGAGTTTGCAAGCTTGATTGTCGCGCCCGGCCATCTCTCGTTCTCAATGTTCTATGAGCGAAATTTATATTTCTTTATACTTTCTATATAAATTTCTTTTTAAAGTCAAAGAGAAAAGTATCGATTTTCTCACACAATATAGATCAACTCGATGACAGACCTAATTAGCCCACCGCTGGAATTTGAGCATACAAAGTTCATTCATCGCGAGTCTGCATACCTTTGAAGAAGTTGCAGCACAAATGCACACAATGCAAACAATAACGGCACGTATACAAAACAGCATTGGTTACGGGCATCTCTGGGCGTCGAATAAAGTCTGTCTCTCGTTGTAGGTATATATATACACATAGCGGCATTAACGAACCCACGCGATTCGTGTCGCATTTCCGAAATCGGACCTACATTCCCGCGAGAGAGCAGCTCGTTAGTAGCTTCGGAGTTATTGTCGTCGTGGTCGTAGTCGTAGTTGCAGCAGCAGCACACAAGCTGAAATAGGCAAGGAAACTGTGATAGAAACGTAGGTGCATGGGAAATCGACGACGAGGAGGAGGCAGACACACGCACACACACACGCACACACACATATAAGTGACAACCAGATAGACCAGATGAAGATTAATTGACGCGTTTAGTTTGTGACTTTATTATCTTGTATATATGTATGCGCTTGCTGCGTAATGGACTTATAAATTATTCATTAGTATAGCGAGAAATGTGGTTTATACGCTTAATTGATCAGAGTATTCTATAATGTCTTCGCGAGGATAAATAATAATTTCATGCTTTTTTTGTAAATTTAAGAATAATTATAGTGTCGAAATTGTCGAGTTTACGAGACATTTCATCTACAACTATTTGTTTACACAAAGTCGGTGATAAATCAAGCGGTTACGGTCTTGAATGAAATCAAGTCCAAACGAAAAATAACTGTACTTGAAAAGAGAAAGAAGAAAGATAAAGAAAAACGGCAGCTTGAAAAAAAAAAAATTTTCGAAAAATAAATGCAGCAGAGTGTTGAAATAACAACAGTAACAGCAACAGCAGCAGCACCAGCAAGAAAGTTAAAGGATTCAAGCGCGAGAGCGTCCAGTTTTCAGATTTATACCGCATATGTAAATGCGGCGCGGGATGCTTGCGCTCGCGCGCGTGAATCCAATTTATGCCGAGCGTCCATAAATCCGCCTCATCGTCGTCGTTGCGCAGTGCAAGCGCGCGCGAGTATTTTTCATGCGAGCGATGAAAGAGAAAAAAAAAATTAAAGCGGAACGACGGAGATGAGAGAGCGTTGTAGTTGAAAATACAACGAAAAAAGAAAACATTTTCATGTGACAATGTACGACGAATTAACACACTGCGATTTAAGCGTTAACGCAGTGAAAGTTTGTTCGATGATAATCCGATTTGGAATGAATGCAGATTGACGAAAAAAAAAAAAGCAAACAAGTAGTCAGCAGTACGGCTAGTCAGACACGATAAATAACTTTGTTATGTGATAGGGATAAGCCTTAATCAAAAGAACACGAAGGGTTTTGCTCGTCTGTGTAGCGAAGCTCGACATATTTACAGGCAGGCGATGCGGCTGTTCGATGTTTGCCAAGCTGCCTCGTTGATTACTGTTTGACGTGCGTTTCCGCATGTCGCGAAGCTTTAAAGCTCGCCCTTCTCTCTCTCTCTCTCTCTCTCTCTCTCTCTCTCTCTCTCTCTGTCTTTTGACTGCAGTGGCACGTGCGCGACAGAGCGTGTCTTTGCACAAACCTCGAGCTTGCGGTGTCTTTGTTCCTTAACGAACTTTTTCCTCCTTTTTCGAGAGAGAGAGAGAGAGGGAGGGAAAAATTGAAGAAGAGGGAGGGCTAAATAACATGCGAGTACATGATTGCCTTTGTATCTTCGTCTCGTCCAACGAATAATTACCGAGGGAGGCATATCATTAAGAAAGTCTCGCTCTTTTGAATGGAGGGACGACAAAAAAGAGGGTAAAGAGTCAGGTTACAAGAGACCCTTTTCAGCAGTCGCGCGAGCGCATATCGTATTCGAATCTGTCTGCGCTTTTCTGACCATGAGGGAGTATGTGTGCTCGCGTGCGCGTGTGTGTTTGTACGAACGTACGTCGCCTTAGGGGTGCGACCTGCTCTTTCGAGAGAGAGAGAGAGAATTATGCGTCGTATGTGTAATTGCTTCAATTTCGCTGTTTGTGCTTCCACGTATATATGTACGCCGCTCCAGTGTAGCGGTCAGCTGCCAGAGAGATGCGCAAGATGACGAGCGTTTTGATGTGTTTATCTTAAATTTGATTTGGTTACCGTGTTACTATATGTACACACACACTCTCTCCCCGTGCTATTATTCGAGTTTTGATTGTTATGCATTCATGCGTGCGTTGCAGGTATATAAATTGATGATCGAATTTTACTCCGGTAAATTTGATAATTTATTGGATATTATTGAGATTTGATTTATGTACTTTGTAATATAATTGCGAAAATTTTCCGTAGTGAACCATCATAAATGAAGTACAGTATTGAAATATAAACATGAAGATATTTCATAAGATCTCGTTGAGAAATTGAAAGACGCAGGTCCGCGCAAGCTCTCGTCAGAAGCCATTATACGACCCGCGCAGTGTCAATATATCCCCAAAAGCAATATATATACTTCCAAACTGAAATGTCTGTAAAAATCCGAGCAGCAGTAGCGGCATCTAAGCAAGAAAAATGATGCGGCATCGCTTGGTGGCAACATCAAAAGCCCATTACAGCAGAAGAAAAAGCTCATACATCAGAGCTTTAACACGCGATCACTGCGGTATATAGCACTACATAGGTATATATACGGTTTGACGAGGGAATTGGCGCAGTAAGAGGAGGGTGGACCACAGATTTGCTGGCTCGTAAATATTTACGTCGGTGCATTTGCATCCGCGCGGCAATTTCTGAACGCATGGAAAATACACACGCGTGGCGCGCGGCTTAAATGCATAGATTCATGTTGGACGCTTTAGTCCCACCTCCACCACCCACCCCCTCGACTCTGCGTACTCATGCTCTTGCGCGTGCACCTGTATCAATATTAAGGCTACGGCTCTACTCGAGCGCCGTTTAAAGCTCCCATACACACACATACACACACCTAGTACTACTCCAGCTCGTAACTATCGAGCTTTCTGACGCATATTGCTCCATTAATCGAAATGCCTCCCGAAGGTATTGTGCTTGCACCCTGCAATAAGGAATTCAACTATTACCGCGTTTATACCTCGATTGCTATAAACGATCGTGTGTGTTCAGAGGGCTCTCAATTAATTTTTCGAATTAAAAAGTTTTTCTTTTCAAAAGTATCGTTTGCAATATCGATTGGAATTATGCATATAGTCTTGAGCTTCGCGCAACTTCGACGGGCGGAAATTTATTGATAGTTTAATTGGATTTTCATGATTATATATTCGCGCGGGCTATCTGCTGCTGCTGCTGTTGCTGTGGTGCAAGTATATGAGAAACTCAATGAAATATTTGATGCGCTTTCACTGCGCACAGATGAGAGGAATAGCTAATTTCATAAAGTAAGACGGAAACTTGTAAACTGGCGCGCGGGCACGGCTAATGAAACTTTTCGCCGAGCACGTCAACAGCAAACGCGCGTCTTATCAAAGAGACTTTCCACCAAGCTCTCGCTCTCTCTCTATCTCGAAAGAGGTAAACAGACAAATAAACGAGCGAAAAAAAAAATAAATAAAACTTCGTCGCGATCTTGATTAATATTAAAATACGTTCCTCTTTGACGACAAGAAAAAGACAAATATAATTCCGGCGCTTCTCTAATACAAAGCCGCATCGCGCAATTAACCGATATTTACCGAAACACACAGTAGCGGTCAACTCGACCGCGAAAAGCCAAATCGGTGTATACGCGTACGCGCGCATGGGTACACGATTGGGCAATCTTTAAACGGCCGCAAATTGAGGTGGGGCTCCTATATGTGTGTGTGACGCGCGCGAAGCTATATTGACGAAATAATCGCATCATCGAATGCCAGAACGCGCTCTTGTTCGCTCGTGCGGGCTGCGTTTAATTGACGCTCGATATTCCATCGCCGCCACCGTCGCTGCTGCTGGGAATTTATGCCGAATAATAACGCGCTCGAGCTTTCGTTCACGCACAAGACCGTAAGTGCATCAGTGCGCGCGCGTGAATAGAGAGAGAGAGAGGGACAGAGTGCGGTCGCAACGAAATAATTCGACCGCCAACCGCACACAATCGAAGAGGGGGGTAAAGGTAAAGCCGGCGTTATTGCTACGTAATCAATTGTCGTGACATGTTGGAGCGAGAGAGAACGCTACGTTCGGATTGATTGTTTGATATTCGAGGGTTTGGCGTTGAATGGCAATCGACGTGAAAATAAATCCAATAATTACCGAATAATCAAGCAACACCGCGCGAGAATTTCGAGATACTTTGGAGCTTAAACGTGACAAATAGTAAATTGGAAATAAAGTCATCGCAACTGCTATATATATCGGCGATTTTGGAATTCCTAACGGACTTATACATGTACTCTCCGACCGGATATCCGATACACGCGAGAGATTGCTGCTGCTGCTGCTTGGTCCAGTATCGCGTGCGGCTTTTGCTCAGACTGCTGCTGCTGCTGCTGCTAAAGTGGCATCATCGCTCCTCGGATTTCCTTGTAATCGTAGAGACTCACTTGTGTATAGGGCAGCTTCTCGCCTTACTCGTTACGCTATTTTCCCAGCACTGCCCTACCTATATACCCTTAATCTTGAGCTATTGTTTTACCTGAAACTGTCCCCGAGTTAAGCTCGGTATTAACGCTTCTTTAGGGGGGTTATTTAAATATATATACACATTACTTTTACACGGAGATTTTTCGAATAATCCGTGTTATCAATAAATGCTTCGATATTTTTCGATGTAAGTTTAGGTATACAGTGAACAAAGATATTCATAAAAAAAGAAAACGCGCGCAAAATATACGGAAGAAAAAAAAAGAATCCAACTGAGAGCGCGCGAAGCAAAAGCTCATTTGCAACCAAACGTGCCTGGTTTACGCGTCTTTTGTTGGGCACTTTAAACCGTGAAGTGCGCGTGTATGTGTGTGTGTGTATGTGCGGCGGATACAGCGCAGACTTCAGCTGACTCATGGTGCGTGTGCCATAGTATACACCAACAGCCGGCGCTCGCCTCTCTCAGAGCTCGTGGGTGTTCGCAAGCATATTATATATATACGAGATGCTGCCGTTTTTCCCTTTATACCGCCTTCATTGATTCGAGCTATTTCCTCTTTGTGGTGTACTCTAATGTGTTACAACACCCGTTGTAATTTCAATGAAATGTTACTTTCGTCAATTAACGCGAAAGTTGATGGATGCTGATGCAGTTCTCGACGGGATTCTCAAACTTATGCGTGCGCGGTGCAGGTGTCGACGTTGCGTTTTGCGTCTGTTAAAGTCGTTAATGCTCTTATCAGTTAGTTTAACTGTCGCGCAAGGATGGAATCTGATTCACGCGCTATGCAACACTTCTCAACTTGTAGCTCGTATGGAAGTCGTGACAGATCTGGTTTTCCAACGGACGATTTATTCATTAGTACATTGCTGCAGCTCCGATGACTGATGATTTTTGAGTGGCGGGGCAATCTTAGCGCCGCCTGATTGAATAATTTCGGGAATACCCCGCGCGTGTTAACGTCAACGGGACTCCCCGCGTAATTTTCTAAAGTTTTTAGTGACTATGACTGACTATTGTTGGAGAGAAATAGCTCGCTTTACGAGCTGCTTAGATAATATTTCAAAAAGATGCTTTACTTTGTTCAGAAAATGTGAATCACACTTCAATTACTACCGTCTTTAAAAAAAAGACTCTCCAACGACATTTATTCATGTCAGTATCAAATGTTTTTGTTTACTAAAGCGCAAACAAACAGCAACATTGTTTCTCCAATCTTGTCATAATTCACGTTTTCTTCATCAAAAACCAGCTCTGTATTAACCATATAGCAATTCTCATAATGACAAGTCAAGTCGCGGCAAGGCCATACCCGCAAGAGCTAACAGATACGCGTTCGTGAGGCAAAGCTATAAATAACGATTACTTTTTGGCGAGACACGATACATCTTCGTTTTCGGCCAACTCCGAGAGGTCAAGAGCCGAAATAAGTTTTTCAATATTTAATTCGTAATTCGCGACGACGAAATTGCAAGAAAGAAGCTTTTTTTTTTTAAACGCGACAAAACGAGCAATTGCGTCGCCAGTATAATAGTCAACAAGCTCCATTCTCCACTTCCTCATTGTGTCACTTTCACTAGTCAACGGCGGCCGTCGGTGGGTTTCCGCGCGCTTCCCGTTTATCAACGATCAGCGATAAATTGCAAGCTTCTGACGTGGAAATTAATTGCCGCGCAAGCTCACCTTTGTCGTACGGCTTTCGTCAAATTTAATTAAGTTCTCGCCTCGGTTAATATCCAATCAAATTGATCGCTGGCTCGAGCGGATACTGATTACCGCGGTAATTGTAATTACTTGAAAGCTTCATTGTCGCATTGATTGGATGTCAAACTTTCTTTTTTTTTTTAGGCACGGATAGTTATTGAACTGATTGTTAATTTCAAATGGTTTCATCACTAACTTATTAACTGCAAGCACTAAACATTTCATGAATAAATAAAAATAATTAATTTACAATTTGATTACGCGGCAGTAGTAGTACGACGAACAAAAAAAAAAGCAGCATCATATCGAATGCAACTGCGGAATTATACGGTGAGAGAGAAAGCATCTCGATCCGGTTTTTCCATGCGAGCGTCGGGATGGCGAAAGGGCCAAAAAGCAGTAAGTTTGCGCGAGGGGTGTAATGAAATGCCGTGGCCGCAAGGGCCGTTTTATATGCGGCGCCGGTATAAACGCGCTGCTGCTGCTGCTGCAAGAACCGCTCTCTCGATTTACCTCTTTTCACGTAGGTAACCCATTCTATACAGAGTGAGAGAGGCAGTGAAGAGGGGTAGGGGGGAGGGGTCTTAAAATAATTGAGCGCGCTTTCATTAAATTGCACGCGGAAGCACCTTCGTCCCAACGTTTTTGGTGCGCGCGCGCGTGGTTTAAGCTCGTATGGCTTTAAAACAAAAACAAATTTCGGATTATACTGCGCTGCAGGCGAGCCTCGAGGCGCGCACTCGAAAATGACTGTGGTTCTCTCTCTCTTTTTTTTTCAAAGAGTATTTCGCGAAAATTGTTTAGAAAAGACCAATTTTTTTGCAATTTATAAAATGAAATTTTTTTTTACTTCAATAAAAAAAAAGGAAGAGAATTCGAGTGCAATAAAAAACAAAGGCATTTACGACAGTTACGCAAACAATAGGGAAATAAAAGTTAGCGACATATACACAGTCGTCCCATCTAAATTCTAAAAAGCTCCTGCGCGGATATGTGTATATGTGTACATATACTCGCACCTAACCGCAATGGAATGCGCACGCTCGAAATAATAATAATTCGGCCGGACGAATTCGTGTGTAATCAAAATTCAGGCTGCTCGTCGGCGCGCGCGATGTACACAATTAAGTGCGGCCGCGCTGTTAATGAACTAAAGGACTAGTGCGCCTGGGGGGGGGGGGGGGGGGGGGGGGGGGGGGGGGGGGGGGGG
>JAWWMK010002239.1:22074-34231 GCA_035047105.1 Galeopsomyia nigrocyanea
CCCGGCGCCCCCCCCCCCCCCCCCCCCCCCCTCTCTCTCTGATTGTTTCATTTATAACCCTCCATATCGACGCTTTTGGCAGTAATTGTCTTTTTGATTAGCCGAACGTGTTGGGACGAACAAACGAGGAAGTCCGTCAGTTTGGCGTTGAAAGTGGCTTCTTTTTTTGTTTTATTTGGATGGCCAATAGACGATTGTTTCTTGGACAAAGAATTGGCTGTGCTGAAGTTTTCGTGAGTAATGCTTCTATTTAAATGAAAATGAAGAAGCAAAAATTTTAGTGTCTTAGTTAGAACTTTGTAACTCAAGTCAAAATGTCGTGGCAATGGACTTGAACCGTTTTTATTCATTCATCAAAAGTAGTAGAACCTATATCAATTGCTTTCGATTATTAATCAGAGAAATCGATTGAAGATGCAAAAAAATTCAAGTCGCTTTATTCGCACTGAAAATACTAATCAGATCGAATTTATCAAACAATGTCAATCTGGATGTCGTAACATCGTGGCGCTCAAAAAGGCAAACGAAAACACATCGCAACCAGACTCGACAATGACATGACTAAAAAAAAATTGTATATCAATAACCAATTGACGCTTTAGCAGTACAAATAAATCGGAGCAAAACAACAGAGCAGTTGGCCTAGACCCCGAGAGAAGAGAGAAGAAAGAGAAGTCTCTCATTGTTCGCTGACACTGAGGTACATGCTATTCATAGGCCCGTCGCTCGCGCGACGAGTTTATACTTGCACAGACGAGAAGAGAGAGAGAGAGCCGCTTTAATGAAGCCGTAAGTGACTGGCAGAGAGGCAAAAGAGGAAGGAGAGAAAGATCAGCCGGCTGGCTGCTGCTGCTTTCAAGGTCCATGTCATCTCTCTCTCTCTCTCTCTCTCTCTCTAAACGCGTTTGTGCGCGATTCACTCGCAGGCCCTTTTTGCGCGCGCGCCTCAGCTGGTCTTTGATCGGCACATGTTTTCCGCTGTATGTTTGGAGTACAACGCTATGTGAGAAAATACATTTGGTTTTTTTTTTTTTCGAAACAGTCGATCTAATAAATTAAGTTGTTTTTATTTCTTATGTAAACGGTCAGAATATTGATCAAGTCATTCAAAAACGTGTAACGTAGCATCTGTATAATTCATTCTTTAATAACAAAGAAAATATTGAAAGTTACGGTACATATAGCCAATCGAAATCTTGATCAGCAAAAGAAAAGAAAGAAAAAGAGAAGAAGAAAAAATGCTGTTACGCGGTATAATATCGCGTAAAGGCAATAAAACTGTCCAGCATGGCGTCGTAAAAATAAATATCAGGAAAACGTCCCTTCGGAGAGTAATACCATGAATACGCGATTACGTATGCGGGAAACGGGGGTTGCTTGCTGCGCAGTACTGCTATACTACTGCTGCTGTACTACTGCGCCCGTTATATACAGATGTATCGAAATTTCATCTGAAAAAATCAGCCGTACATCGATATCTCTTTGAATTCTGTTATGCACAATGCCCAAGCAACATCGCGTATATATACATGTATGCTTGCTTCTCCGTGTATCTCGGTCGTCTCGTGAAATTCGTACACGCGCGTGTGCGATAAAAAAAAAAAATTTGTGTATACGCCTCGCGCATTGAATTCAAGCCGACGAAAAATTCCAACTTCTTCTTCTCTTTACTTGCAGTTTTTTTTTCTTTAAATCTCTCCATTGGAAAATAATCAATCGATCGACTCTCGTCGAGGAGGCCTTATTGAAGCCTCGGATTTAGTAATGGAATAATGATGGTAGACGTTTGTCGATATTGGGAATAAAAGTTTTAATAAAAGCGGATTATTGATGGCCTATTATTACGGTATTTCTCATCGACGACTTAATAAATGCCAGCTGACCTCATAATCATTTGCCGTTAAGCTGTCTAATTGGGTCGGCGAAGTTCTATCTCTCTTTTAATCTTTCAATCAGAACTTTATATATTTTATTTTATCGCTGTCGACAATGTCAAAAATTTTTGCGTCGCGCGAGATATGCGTATAATAAGTCTTATTTCTCAGTAAAAAGTAATGGGACAGATAAAATATTCAGAATCGTAAAGCAAGCCTTTAGTTGACCATAAACAATATATTGAAAAAACAATTACACAAGATAAAAAAAAAATGTTATAGTAATACGCTCGCATCTCGGGGAAGAGAGTGAAGCTTAAAACTGGGTATGCGAACATCGACCGGAAGCACTATAAGGACTTACAACCCCATCTCTCTCTCTCTCTCTCTCTCTCTCTCTCACGAGGTGTGTGTGTGTGTGTGTGTGTGTCTTTGTCTTCTCTCCTCATATAAAAGATTAAGCGTCGCGGCGGCGAAGAAAAGCTTTAATGGACTTCTTTTTTTCCCTCATAGTATAGCTGACTCGAGGAGAAAGGAGGGATGCGTATGGGATTATCGGAGCTTTTAATTTTTCATGGATAGTTCTTTTTTTTCTCTCTCTCCTTCTTCTCCCGAGTAGGATAGAAAAGTTTGCGGCTTTATTTTTACGACGCGAAAATGGCTTCGATTAAAAATTAAAGCTCTCCCAAGATGCCACAAAAAGAGAAGATCCACAGTTGATAACCTTATCACTTATTCAGATACTTTTGTCTTGGAAGAAGTGACTTTGAATAATGAAATTGTTGTATAAAAAAACGATTAAGAGGAAAATGCCGTAATACGAGATGTACGATAATAAAAGTTTAATGCGATTGGTGTTAACGTAAGACACAAACACACGAGTCAGATATGAATCACTATAACGAATAACGTGATAATTGATAATCGCTTCAAAAAAAGCTCAAGCACACACACACACACATACGAGCCACATGATTAAAAGCAGGGGTTACCACTTGACGCGGGAGCGCGATGAAGAAATCCCCTTCTTTGCTGAGAGAGAGAGAGAGAGAGAGAGAGTAAGAGATTATCTGCGCTTACTATTACGCTATTAATATTGCTTTCTGCAAATCTACTATCAGGCCGGGCGAGCGATTCACCCGCTTACCGCTTAAGTGCGGGGAGCAGCTTTGTAGGCTTCGCTACATCCGCTCTTAGTCGGACGGATGCTTAATCATCTTCCCGCGGCTCACACAGAGTGATGAGGTTATCTCTTCTAATACCTTGCCTCTGTACAGATTTTATTTATTTTTGTTTCCTTTTTTCTCTTCTTTTTTCCAAGAACGTCAGAGCTTTTTTATTCAAATTTAGAAAATGCAATATTTCTTGTAACAACGTCGACGCTGCCCATTACACAAATGTCCATTTGCTCATGACAAACCACCCCCCTTTGGAAGAGGTTCTCTCTCTCCTTCATTAGCCAAAATACCTCTCAGCGCGCGCTCGCGGTGCCTCAAACAAATAGCCTCGCATTAGCAGAAGCTGCCTTCGAATTACTACTATATATTCTTCTTTTACCCTGGCCGCGGTGGCGTCGACGGCGGCGACGGCGGTGGCAGCGGCGGAGTTAAGGCTCTCGCGGGGCATAAATTACAATTTTAAATGGAATTTCGTCAAATTTACAAAATACAGCTTCCTTTCTACAGCGCGCGTCTCGGGCTCTTTATAATTCCATTAAGCAAACTTGCGAAATTTCCCTCGAGACTCGTCACTCGGTCTCACTTCCGCGCTCGTAATTCTCCTACTACTACCGCGGCTACTTTGGCCCTTGCGATTTTTTTCAACTCTCTCTCTCTCTTTTTCTCGCACCACGACACGCCCTAGTAATTCGTTATTTTTGAATTATAAGACCCTCTGCGCCTTCTGTCTACTTTTTTTCTTTATGTATATTTTTTTTTGTGCCTCGGTTTGCAATTCTTGAGCTTGCGGACACTCGTTATGCAAATATTTTTCCTCTCGTTTCCGCATAAATTCATGAGGTTCGTGCTGCGGGATGGCAGTGCTTTTGGGACGACAAAACTTGTTACACTGGACATTAAATTGAAGTTTAATTGACCATTTGCGTTGAAACTTCGCTCGACAGTTTTATTGCCGAGCGATGGAAAAGGTTGTTTGCTTAGTGGTAAAGAATCGCTGAAAAAACAGTTGAATTATTCAATGTTTACATGGCTTTTTCTATCCAATTCAAAATTTGCTTAAATTATTACTTTGTTAAACGACGTAGATGATTGCTTCAGAAGAATGCAAACAATTGTCTGCACGACTCCCCGAGACAAACAGAGCTTAAATTTGGAAAATTCGATAAAGACGACAGCTACGTTTCGAAGGTCCTCGCTCGCTGAGGGCTGGAGAGTACTTCAATCTGAAGGGTCGAAGATATCGCTAGGGCAAAATCTGACTCTGTATATGTACCAGTGTAGTCGAAACGGTATATATATGTATACGGGCCGCGGCTATAGAGTCGTTTGTCGGTCGCGCGGCAAGAAACGCGCGACTGGATTTAACGCCCTGGCAACTTTGCACTATAAATGCTAATGGCCTTGGGTTTGCTTGCGCATCGAACTTACAGCAGCAGCAGCTGGCGCTTTCTCTCTCTCGCGTCATAGTTATGTTAGCACCGAGTTGGACGTGTCCGAGGAGGATTGCGCCTATAATCGAGATAATAGAATCCGACAATGGGCACCACGACCTTTGCTGCTGCTTCTTCTTCTCGTCGAGCTCTCGAGACATCAAAACTTTTGCTTTGCTTTAGTCTTGGCCCGCGGACACGGATTTATCGCTTGGCTTCGTTCGCATAAGTCAAACTATATACATTTTGTTACACTCCGTTGTGTATAGCGCCCCCCCCCGTGAACTTTGATGCATTTCAACGCTCCAAAGGGCGCATTTTGGCAAACTTCCCGCGCGAGGATGCTGAAATGATCAAAGGTATATAACGATCGTGAAACTTTGTTTGCCTTCTGTCTGGCTGTTGTTGTTGTTGTTGTTGCTGTTAATGAGAAGCTTTGCCGAGAGAATGGAATTGGAACGTTAAAAGATCGAATGGAATTTTACATCGGAAATTTCATTGAAAAAAAAAAAATTGCTATGCCCATCACAGCCGCAGCGCCCATCTTGATCATCATAAACATTCAATAAGCCATTCAAAACGTATACTGTCGGCAAACGACGCTACAAATAAAGCTATAAAACTCGCAACTTCCTGCGCATGGAGGTTCAAAGGTATACGCACTCGCTCGAGGGCATATTGCATAATAATAATTCAATACGCGCTTTTGCCGCTTCGTTGCGAGCTTCGCCCGAGCAATTAACAATTCGTCTTTTTCCAAAAGTTTATACCGTTTGAGCGCGCGCGCGCGCGCGAATCTTCAACCCAAAGTTTCGTCATTTTGGCTTGGTAAATATAGCTGTACCACGTGCCGCGACAACTTTACCGTATACGACTAACGACGCGACATCTAGCCCAAAACGACAATTGCCAGGTGTTTTTTAGTGGAAATACGAGAGACGCTGTACGGTAAATCACGTCGTTTTTTGGTTGTTGTTACACGACGCAATTACAACGTGCCTTGTAGAACGAAAAAAAAAAAAATACGAAATTTAGTGCAATGAGAAACGTATGGAAATGAGTTTAATAAAAGTTTATATAGCCCGCACAAAAAAAAAGCTACCATACACAAATGAAATAAAAAAAAAAAAAGAAGAAATTATCGTGCGAAGATCTGATTGCGATAGAGGGCGTTAAACCGTTTAACGTAGCTTCGGTCCGTAAAGGTATATATATCGTAGATACGAATCTCTCTCTCTCTCTCTCTCGCTTTGGCACGCGCAAAACAATAAAGCCTCGGCTATTTTTAAAGCGCATTAATTGCCCCCCTCCCCCCCATGCAAATTATTATAGCCACGCGAGAGAGTGTGCGAGAAGATAAGAATCGACGCTAATGTTATAAAAATGTAATAGGCTACGCGAGAGAGAGAGAGAGAGAAAGAGAGTGAGTGTATAATATATACCGTTAGTCCATTGTTAGCGCACCGAGTTCTCTCGCGCGTAAATGTGACTGACAGTTTCGCGCGCTAAATTAGAATGCTGTGCAGCCTAATAGCGCCTTCTTCTTCTTCTTTTTTTTTTCTTTTCTCTCTTCTCTCCTCGCTATCTGTGGGAGCTATAATACGCGCGCGTTCGCGCGTGTACATTACAGCACCTTTTATCCGCGAAAATAACACCTCTGCTGCGATTTCAGTGTGCCTTCTTTCCTCTCTCTTTCTTTTTTTTTTAGAAGGGATATATACGCGCAATGTTGTTGTATCGTGTCGTACGCGTGAGATATCCGCGTGATTTATTTATGGCTATATACGCGAGTGTATTATCTTCTTTTATTTTTTGTCTTCCAATGTTTTTGATTTTATCTGCACAAAACTCACGAGAGAGAAAAAGAGAGTAAATTAAAGTTACTCGCCTTTCTTTATTTTGGTGAAAATGTCGGATAAAATATTACACTCGGCTTTTTGCACTGAGTGATAAAAGTTTCCCTTGATATACAATTGATAACGTTATACCTATATATGTATAGCTCACCGCAGCACCCGAGGTATATAGTGTATAAAACAAATTAAAACAAACTTGCGTCGAAGCAAGCTACTTACACATCGCTGCCAATAAAATAAACTTCCCTTGGCCCGCGAGATGTGAACAAGCTTCTCTCTCTCTCACTCTCTAGCAAAGTGAGTGCCGCACTCGCGGAAACTTATCGAACGCTGAAACATGGATAGAGGAGGAAGAGGAAGGGAAAGCCAAACTTACCGCTATATAATGCCTCTAGAGAGCTGAGGTTCTGCGCGCACGTGTGTGTGTGTGTGGTGCTTGAAGGCAATATTCGTCGTTTATCAGATTTATTCGATACCCTCAGCTGGGGACTCCATATAGGTATATATACATATATACATGATCTTCTCGAACGTGGCTGCATTCTAATTATCAGTTTCCATCGTCGAACTCTATTAAGCCGACTTCGATTATAACTTGCAGGGAGGTAGGACTGGAAGACGCGCGCAAAGTTCGGCTTCAAGTTGAGAGCGTCACTTTACCCTCAGGGTCCTTACGCTTACTCCCTTCCTCTCTGCCTCTCTCTTGAGATATTAGCGCGCACGTACTGTGTACGTTACTCGCAACTACCTATACCCTCATCCTCTCGTCGCTGATGCTGCTGCTGCTGCTGCTGCAGCTTGCCGCAGTGCAAACGATCTTTGACCGAGTAAACGCGCCTTGCGTGCATCTCCTTGGCGGCAACCACATTACACACACACTCACGTCATTATTGAATTCGGTCGCAGTCGGTTCTGTTTACGCATTAATTAATTAACTAATTAATTAATTAAGCTAGCTCGACAATCTTATTTCACGACTTTATTTTTGTATCCTTAGTGAGTAAATATTCAAGGCTCAATCAACGCTAATTTGCGTTCGTTTAGCAATGAGAAACGTTGCTTGTTCTCGCAATTTAATTTTTATTTTTTTCCGTATCGTGTAATTGGCCCCATTTACTTCGGCCCCGCTGGGTCGCGGGTACAGAGAGTAAAAAAATAATTTTTTTTTAGCTTCCTTCCCGAGGAAAAAGAAAGCGCACGAAATAAAAATGCTGAGAAAAGGACTACTAATTACCCGACAGCAATTGCAGCTTGCCTTCAAGAAATAAGAATGAATAAGGCGGCAATTGTCGTCTCTCAGCGAGGCACAATTATTTTTTTTTTCCTTTTTAAAGAACCTGGTGGTGGTGAAGCATCCTCATTCTTGAATACGAAACTCGTGGTGTATACACGACGTGCAATTGTCGTGTATGGTATAAGGAAAGGAATTTAGATGTCTCTGGCGCGTGTGGCAAAGCTTTTGTGAAAAGTCGTCTAATGAGGTCGACCATCCCCCTCGCGATGACAAATCCTTCGCTCTTGTTGGGATACTCTCCCTCTGTCGACTCTCTCTTGACCCCTTTAATACCCTGTTGACCCGACCTATCCTACGTTTGCGTCTTCGAGATGACTTTTTATTTGCGGAACTTGAGTGTTTTCCTGAACAGTAATCTCAACTACTCTTTTTGTAGCACGGAGAAGCTTTTTTATTGTTATTGTGAACGTTTCTATTTACGCTCGTATGCTCGAGACAATTGATTAATCGAATTATTCCGATTTTAAAATGTTCTAATAAAAACAGTTCTCCTCGCGATGGTACACCTATAATTGGGAGTGTAGCTATTTTGAAACCTCAAATTTAATCGAATCTCCAATGAACTGTGCTATACTTCGAGCCAAATGTCAACTCCGCAGTTGTCGTAAAAAGTACGATGTAAATCGAAACTCGTTATTTCCGTAGCTTCGTTATTATTTAATCAAGTTTTTCGATAATAATACTTCAATGCATCTTTCTATTTTAGCAGCTTAAGATTATATCCATAATTCCATTATCGTTAAATCTTGACGTGTATAAGCACTCTCGAAATATCAATGCCGGAAAAGAGGGAATAAACCCGACTTATTCCAAAAGTAATATCCTACGGCAACAGGAGCGAGAGTGCATAGAAAATCCTGAACCCTTCGCGCGCGAATACGCGTTACATGTAAATGAATCTCGCTAAAATAATCAGAGATAGAAATGGAAATTGCCTTCAGCGGAATATCTCTCATTCATGGGTTTCCGCCTTTTCGAGCTCGTCGGCGCGTTTATTAAATAGCGGCATTTATAATTCCGCCAAATCCGACGTTTCTTCGCCCAAGCAGCAGCACTGCGGGCTTTTCATCCTCTTATACTCTGTCAGACTTCACTTCTTTTATATCCTCTCGCGTTATCTATCATTGGCCTCTCTTATTCTTTTCCTCGACTTTCTTTCTATCTTTCTCACTGCGGAGAGAAGCTCTCGCTTCCAACTTATTGACTTTCTGTCGCACATATGAAATAAAACGAATCTCGCGCGGCGCGGCGCCGCAACGATAAATTTTTTTCGGAGAGAAAGACAGACTCGCGAGCTAGCTTCTTTTTCATTGGGATTTAAGACTCTGTTGCGCTTTTTCTTCAGACTTTTCTTTTCTGTCGCTTGGAAAACGGTTTGTTTTAAATGAGAAAGAACGACGTTTGTTCATTTTTTTTCTGTAGTCACGAATTGAAGGATCTTCAAATCTTATTATCATGAATAAGTGTATTAATAATTATGCCGTTCTTTTCATTTCCAATCTAAACTTCAATTTAATTCGAACATTTTAACAAAAAAAATTTCCCTCTCGTGATTTTTCCAAACGAATAATAATCAGAATTTGAATTCAAAAATCTATTAAAAATTCATCACGACAAACTTCCAACCAAAAAAAAAAATTGATATTTATTTCATCACTCAAACGTTACTGTCATAACTCACTCGCAAGCGGCGTCGAACAAAAAATAAAAAAACCACGCGCTCGCACGAGTAGGATAGGTAGGTAGGGACACTTCGCGTGCATGCAAAATTTGCGTTCCCCGAAAAAGGCAACGAGAGAATTTTTGTTATATAGGCGTGTGCTCGCGAGCAATGCAGCAGCGCGCGTGATTTATTGGTCGGTGCTGTGATGTAGTTCGGTAGGAGGAGGAGGAGGAGGACTCGTCTGCGAAAACGAAGCGAGAGAGAAGGGGTATATATAATATATACTATATAGCTTTCGTTTTTTTTTTTGTTTTTTTTTCTCTTGTTCTCTTCATGCTCTATGAAGATTACATTGTACGCGTGAATGCGCGTTTTGCCCTCCGGACTGCTGCTGCTGCTCGAGGCCCCGTCGGAATATTTTCGCGATGCACGAGTTAGTTACGCTTTTTGATTTAATGGCTTGCTCTCTTGTTAGAAAGGCCCATGCTCACATTCTTTTTCTCGTTAAATAGAGTGTGTTGGGGATCGATTTATTTTTTATTACGAGGTACTCGAGAACTGAATTGAAATTAGAGATATAATTTTATTCTTTTCGCTCTTGAAATTTATGAGAATTTAAATAAATTCACTTTTATAATTGAATCCACTTGTTGAATAAATATAATTAACATGTTCAACGAGGGAAATAAAAGTCAACACGCGAGGGGGATGGTGGGGTACTATCACAACGACAAACCATCCACTCGCTATCTCCAATTCGGCTTCTCCGCCAAGCGCACGCTTTCGAGCAAGCAGGATAAAAAAAAAAAAAAGAGAAAAAGAAAAGAAGAGAAGGGCAAAAAAAAAAAAGAAGTAGTATTGCAATCCCAGATTAGCCGTTGAACCATCCCGTCGGGGTCCCTTTTCCAATTTCTAAGTCTGTATCGCGCGCGCAATCCGAATGGTTCGATAATCTGAATCAGCAGCAGCAGCGAGAGGAGCCGCTTGAAATGCTTCGAAAGAGAAAGAGAGAGAGAAGCTAGTTTATACCAGTAGATTCGACAGAGAGAGAGAGAGAAACCTTCGTGTGTTCACCAACGCAACGCACGTGCTACGAATGCACGGAAATCGAAATTCATTACGAGCGATCGGGCGGAAGGAAGAGTAAAGGTATATAGAAGAGGAGGGCTATCTAATTCTTTCTCTCTCTCTCTCTTTTTTTCGTCGTCGTCGTTGTTGTTGCTCGCGTCGCGTCGCGAAAGCCCGGTAGCCAGGCAGCGATATATATATATACACGTTTCGCACGAGAGAGAGAGAGAGAGAGAGAGAAAGGTGTTTTCAATGTGACCGTAAACGAGAGAACTTTGAATCTTATAGATGGGCTTTTTATTCCAATGCGATCTTCGCGGACATCGTGAGAATCCATTTTTACGCGTGGCCCATTGCGAATTTTAAAATATTTCTGCCGAGAAAGAGAGAGAAAGAGTCCTAGAGAACTCTATACGCGACAAGATTGATGCGCGACTATGCATATATACGAGACTTGATTTTACAATGAATGTATATGCCCTCGAATAATAGAGATGCGCTTTAAAAGCTCGTTTATTTCGCTATATATTATATATACCTTTCCCACAGTCGATTCTATTCGGACGCGCTTACGAGTGCGAATTTTATTTCTTGAATTGCCAACGTTATTTAGAATTTATTTGGGTGTGATACGAGCGATGATAAAAAAAAAAAGTCGTCATCGGCGATGAATAATTTGTTTCGGAAAATCCCTCGGTTTTGATTGATGAATGTGTATAGCAGCAAACGAGCGACGATAAAAGCTGCAATCGATCGGCCTACGAGTAAAACCTTATAAATCCCCTTTTAATCCATCTCGGCCAACAGCAGCACCAGCAGCAGCAGTTCGTGCATAAAGCATACGCGCTCACTTTAATTTGCCTCCCTATCCCCTTCCGTTATTGATCATCGATATAATTTTGCCCTTCGCTCGTTTAACTTTTACGTCGATTTACCGCCGAATAGCTGTCATTTTCAGCGAGATTCACCACTGCCCGTGTAATATACATTTCTTTTATTTACGATTTGTTCGTGTTAACTTTTTGCTTTATGGATGTGACGGATTATATGCTGAATTATTTTTTATCGCGATAAAATAAATCGTAACGAGCTGGAATTTAAAAGAATTTAAAAGAAAAGGAAACATTCTTATATATAATAAAAACAAAGCACTGCAAAGGGTTGAAAACCGACACGTAAGTAGCCATAAATAAAATATCGTTAGCGAAGGCAATAAAGGTCGGACTCGTGTGTGTGTGTGTGCGTGAGATAGTCTGCGGTAATAAACTTGAGCTTGGAGAAACACGCTAACGGTGTATAGTAAAAAAAAGCGTACGAAAGGGGGGTGATGCACCTGTCGTTGCAGTGGCGAGGTTTCTCGCGCCTTATAATTCACTTATAACCCCTCTCCTTTCGCGCTCGCTTTGCTAGCTCCGTCTAATTTCTCCACCGCGCCAAGAGAGAGAGAATAAATTTCGTCGGGCAAAAGTGCCGGGCATTTGCATTGAAAGGACGGTAATCCGTTTTACCGGACGTAGCTCCTTTTTCTCTTTCTCTTTCTCTCTCTCTCTCTCTCTTTCTCTCTCGGTCTCTTTCGTATTATTCTTCGCCCCCGGAAAGCCGGAATCTGCTTTTCCTCCTGCAGCGGCTTTGAGAAAGTGCCGCCGCCGCCGAGTCCTTTTAAGAGGATCGAAATTATTTCAATTTTATTAATGAAGCTCACTCTTCTCTCTCTCTCTCTCTCTCTCTCTCTCTCTCTCTCTCTCTCTCTCTCTCTCTCTCTCTCTCTCTCGGTTTTTTTTTTTTTTTTATTCT
>JAWWMK010002250.1:0-34226 GCA_035047105.1 Galeopsomyia nigrocyanea
GAAATTCAATGAGGTCGACGATTTGCTTGTCTAAAACACTAAATGGCTGCTGGAAAACGGATTTCGCGTTCGGGGATCACTTAAATCGATGGAACTTTCATTATTTGATAGTACATATAAACATAATGTCTTAGTTTAGCACTGCCAAAGCATCGCGAACATATCAAAACCGATGATAGTCCCATATTGGCTATAGTCCCATATTGGGTTCACCTACCTTACATATTTGCCAACCAAGCTATTTTTATTTTCACATCTGCTCTCTTTCTTGAAATTCAGTATCTACTTTGCTCATAAAAAAGTTTTTTTCCTTTTACATTAGGTACTTACTTCCTACTACATGGAATGTCAAATATGATCCTACATAATGGCATAAATTGATTTTATTATTTTAAACATACATGTGCAACTGACGCCACTTATGTTGAAAAATTCTACAATCCATCTATCGAGCGAAACACTTATCATTTTCCGCAATCAAGATACAAATTCCAGTCAGCGCAAGGTGTCGACCGTAGAGGCCAATTCGCCACACTCGCGCGCGCGTACGCGTTTGCACTTTGGGCAAAGTGGAGCAAACGACAAATATAAACGATACCGTAGGCGCGTATACACATAGGCACCGGGTCCCACCTGCAAACGTGCAGCCGGGTGTTAATTACGGAGCAAAACGCGCGATTTATCAAAGGATCGATTGGTCTCGTGTGCGAGTCGGCGAAGCGAGCGATCCGTTATCAATGCGATTAGTCGTACGATTGCGCGGCTAACCTCGGCAAAATCATAATCCAAGCTTTGAGGTCGTCTGTATGTACGTGTGTGTGTATGTATGTGTGCATGGCGTGAATGTTCCTTATACAGATTTTCTTTTGCGGCTCGCATGCAGAGGCCAGGCGCGCGCTCGCTCGCTCGTGTGACTTATGGCGATGCTGTGCGCTCAACTGCCCGCGGAAACTGCGCGCAAGGACCCATGATACCATTAACGCTGCTGCTGCGTTTGCTGTCGTGTGCATTTAAAGGACGTTGCTCGTACGCAGCGCATTTGTGGGTCAGTTGTTTCGGCAGTTTGTCTTGTCCGGCAGTTTGCATTGTTGGACTGCTGAGTTTTCGGTTTGTCGGTGCTGTTGATTTTTTTTTCGTGCGGGATTTGATGAAAAGAATGAAACAGGTTTGATCGATTCAATGGGTTTTTGAGAATACTAAAATATTTCATGCAAAATGAAATTCTCGATTGACTTGAGTTACAAAAAGTTACTGTATTCGTAACAGTCAATCGATATTTCAATAGTCTATCACTTTTTTAAAAGCGTTTTAATAAAATTTTATCTGGGGAAAAAAGCTTTTAAAATCGTACGAAAAAAAATCTGTACAGGGGCTAACTGAAATTTTCGCTAGAGCGAGACGCTCAAAATTTCACTGACGAATAACGCTGTATGTGTGTGTGTGTGTGTGTGTGTGTGTGTGTGTGTGTGTGTGTGTGTGTGTGTGTGTGTCCGAACGAACTTCGAAAATTTCATTTCGGAGCGCGCAGTGCATGCATATACGATAGCGCATCGCAATGTAGTCCCGAGGCTGTCTCTCTCCCTGCACGCGTGAAATAATCTAATTAAACGCTTACCTTTCGAGTTTATGTAGCTGCATGGATATATGTGCGCATTGTAAATACAATTTCCACAGTAACGATCATTTAAACGTTATATGCGTCATTGGTAAGTAATGAATTTAATAAAAATTATCAAGTATAATATATTTTATTTCACAAAAAGTATTTATACCGAAAGTGCATACTGTGCTATACATAGAATATAGTGCAAATTCATAAAATCAAGTCAGCAAAGCGCGCGTATATATATAGTCACGTCGCGCGTCGTATCAATTTTCCACATTTCAATAAATATGAAATGGCACTCTGGCGCGACACACGCGGGTGTGAACGCGTTGGTGTGAGCAGCTTCCCATAAATAACTAGGCATTTCGATTAATCGCGCCGTTGAAGCGAAATCGAAATGTAAAATTCAGTCAGTCGGAAAGTGCGTTTGACAAATTACTCAAGCATGCTCCAACGTGCTTAACAAATAAATGTGCATATACGTATATATGTATGTATATACGTCGAACGAATTTCGCCAATTCGTGTCTGCCTGAAATGAATGCTGATAGCATGACAGCTCCGGTAAAGTGGAATAAAACGGAAATTCATTTAACAATGAAAAACATGCAAAAAGGGCATTCGTTTCTCATCAAAAATGTTATCAAACAATTGCCGCATCATATTAACTTGTATCTTGATCATTTTTTTGTAAATACACATGGCTTTACATTCAATATAAAAGAAATATCTCGAATGTTCAAACATTTGCAAAACTAACAGTTGCATGCAAAAAAAAAAGTTTTTTTTTTTTTTGGAGCGATAATTTCGTCTGTATATAAAAAATTCAGACTCCACCCCATTAAATTTTACACGCATATATCCCTCGGTATATACTCGCGAGCGAGCGCGCGCGATTACATTTCCGTGAACGCGCGGGGCTAATGTTTTTCTTTCTCTCTGGCTGATGAGAAAAAAAAACGGGAGGGCGTTGGCAAAAGAATGATACTGCGGCCTCTGTGCGAGAAGAAAAATGTTTTCTCAACCCCTTTTTCCCGCCCACGAGGATAAGGCATATTATTGCGGTTACGCGGTCGAGAACGCGGAAATTTCTTTTCTCCTTCTCGCTTTCTTTTTCCTCTCTTGGCTTGGCTCCTTGTTGAGCTGTTGTTAATGAAAGTGGCGTTATAATTATCACTGTACTAATTATCATTAGCGTCGCGGAGGAGAAGAGAAGAAGCTTGCGACCTGAGGGTAAGGCAACTCTGCGACTTTCACTTTGCCCTGCTGGCCTGGCTTTTCATTATCTTCGCGTCACTTTAATAATGTTCAGAGCGGTAAGCGTGACGATGGGATAGCGTTAACAGAGGCTTGTATTTATTAAAATTCAACCATGTTTATCACGGAATAGCTGAACGCTTTTTTCTTTGTAATTTACTATCGTTACAAATTAGGTTAAATGTGTACGTATTTGTATAAATATCAAAGCAAATACTTCATCCATTAATTAATTTACAACAATTTTCCTAGAATTGTTTTTATAAAAGCACACTTCAATCTCGGGAATTTACAAAATCCAGTAAAATGTATAAAAAAAATTTATTTGTATGATGTGCATTTTTTTACACTAGAAAAATTTTCATATCGTTATGAATTCGAGTATGAATTTCAATGACTATAAACGGATTCGGATTGAGAAAAAAAAAACAAATAATTGAGGAGCTCTCAATCCTCTAGTAATGTTGATTGAAACCCATCATATATATGCACTCATGAAAATGAAATGACAACTTCATAAACAATGACTAACGGTGAATATTACAAACACGTAATAATAATTAAATACATAGTTTAATGATTGATAAAATAGTTTTATCGAAACTGTTTCAAAGGTGTGACAGATTTATCGACCACTTGAGTACGACTGATTGCTCAGCGCCGCGGACCGACTTGCTGCTTTTTTTTCTAACAAATCTCGTTGCTAAGCAATGCTTAGCAAATACTTGTCACATTTGTCCTTAACGCGTTCGTGGCCAAAACCTATAACAAATAATAGCCTCTTCGCATATTTCTTGCCCCGCATCACCTATTACGCGACCAACGGAAAGGTTGTTGCGGCCCCAATCGAACCTCTTCGTTCGAATGTGCACGTGGCCTACCAGAATCTAACCTCTAGGTAGATGCGGCCCCGATCGAAACTTTTCGAACGATCGTGCGCGCGGGCCAAGCCAACACACTCTTCCAACGCTTGACTTTCAAAGTAAAATTTTAGACAGCTCATCGAACCGTGTCAGTAACAAACGGTATTTTTTGACTATTGCTATACCTTTTTCCTACTTTTACAATTAAAACTTGAAGAAAAAGAGCGATCGCACAAAAGCTCAACCATTAGCATAATAATGGAGACGTCAGCGTAGTTCAACGTCTTCGCTTAAAATCCCATACTTATACCTATACCTATTATATACAACTCGAGCCGCCACGTAATCGCGCGCATCAGCATTGTGCATCATTGCGCGGGTGCGCTCGCGACAATGAGGATAGTAGGGTGGTGGTGAGAGACAAACGACGCAAAGTGAATGTGAATATCGCGACAGATTTTAATTTCGCTCGACAGATTTCCATTAGGTACACGCCCGAGAGAGGTAAATCCCAAATGCTCTCTCTCCCTCTCTCTCTCTCTCTCTCTCTCTCTCAATCTTATCGTCGCTTTCCATCTCATTTCACTGCAGCAGCACACGCGTTTTCTCGCCTTATCGACGCTACACAAGAGCCGCTTGCTCCCTCTCGGCAATGCAGCCTCTACTCGAGTAGAATATTCGATAACTTCCAAGATCTGATGGCCCGTGCGACGTGGCACAAGCTACCTACACCAAGACGCGACGACTTAAGGTGGACGCTTTAATGTTATTGTCTTGGTGCATTGACCGTTATAGTCATGGCCATTGATGTGCGCGCGCTTTAATGCTATCGCGCCGAAATTGCTTAGTTTCCTGAAACTTTATTCAACTTTTCAGCCGAGCACAGGTAAATAATTATAAATTCGTATCCATGATTATTTGATAACTAAATTATATGGTGCAAGCAAAAATCTGGTCGATCGTACAATATTGTATCCAGCGTAATCGATACATTACTCCGTTGATATCTCGAAAATAAATTATTCCAAGAACGAGTCAACGTTACAATATACATATTATATATCTATAGAATTCAAATGGTTGCCATGCGTCTTACTCGCGCAACAAACCGAGTAACAGATCATTATCGGTGGAAAACGTAAACTGCACGTCTCTCTCTATCTCTCTTTTTCTCCCGCTCGAGAGAGCTGATCTGATATTCACTCGTTTTCATAACGCAACGACGACGACGACGACTATAGTGTACCTATTAGCTCATTTCACTTTCAAGTAGCAGCAGCAGCCTCATTCGTCTCGTTAAATTTATCCGCGCTATCGGCGAGCTGCCGCTGCTGCTGTTGCTTTGTCGGGTTGTCGATGCGAATATAGACGTCGTCACGCGGATAAGAGCTCGTTGGAGAAAGACCTGTGGGATTATTATCGCATAAAGCACAATTATTCAGATACCGCTCTTTGTCCGTCTGGTTCGCTCTTTCTCTCTCTCTCTCTCTCTCTCTCTCTCTCTCTCTCTTGATAGAATTATTCAATTGACGGAATGCTGTTTTCAAATTGACGGAATTATCCTCTTGAGTTGACGTCGTTGAGGTTTTCGAAGTATCCGAATGTTGATCATTTCGAAGGATATAATAAATCATTATCAAATGTCTAGATTTATATTGCTGAATTTCCAGTAAGTTCAACTAATATTACTTACGCCTCGTAAGAAAGGTCATTAAAACAAAGCTCTATCTAAAAACAGTTCTGAAAGTTCGCGCGCGCGCAGCTAGCAGCGAAAGCTGCAGTGCATTCTCCATTAACGTCTCGTAAAAAAAAGAGCCGCCCTAAGCGTTAAAGCGCGCGCATAGCTGCTCACCGTGGATAAAGATAACGAGATACTCCGAGCTACTTATTTTAAACAAAATTAAAAGAAATTTTTCGCTCAAAGAATCTCATTTGTTCCTCCTCGCTCTCGCGCGAGCACTAGAGCTGGAAGGCTTTTCGGTCCTCTCTGTGTCTCGCTTTCAACGTTATCGGTTAATTTGCTGAAAGTACGGTAAAAAAAGGAGAAGGTAGCACCCGTAGCTTAGCCTTCCGCGTGGCTGAACACTTTCTCGTTGGGCGTCTGGCGCGGATGTTTAATCTTCATCGTTGTGCGCGCAAGGTGACGTCGTCGCTCGCTCGCTCTCTCGCACTCATCGCTGCGCAAATCGTTTATTAGCTGCGCGCGCGCGCGCGCTTTCTCGGTCTTTTCTTATTTTGCTCTCGAGGCCATTGTGTCGCTTTGAGACAAATTGCTATTTCACTTCTTCCGTCGGAGGCGATTTTCACTCTCTCTCTCACTCTCACGAGCGTGCAGTCTTCGTGAGGGATGATGGTGTGTCGCGCGAAAGCGCGAGCGAACCCTCGTCCGGCAAGAAAAACAAAAGAGGGGAAAAAAAAGAAACAACAACGATGGATGAAGTGAGAAAAAATTGAGTTTCTATTGAAATCACATTAACCCTGTACGTTCCGGGCTTGATACTTTCCTACAGTACAGCACGCTCTGAGTTGCTGTATTTTGGTTTATTTTTCAATCATCGAAATCTACTTACTATAGCTTATTTTACATTCATTTCTATTTAAAAATCAAAAACGTATATTTAATCCTTTGTTTCAAGAAATAGCAATAAATAACTGTAATTTCATTGCAAAATAATCATCGATCATTAGAAAGTAATGAGGAGCTGATTATTTGATAATATTGTTATTTCATTTCTGGTTTATATTCAAATAGCCGCCAAATACATCATTTATTCATTGAATTTTATTCCGCTGTAGTCGGACATCTATGTATATATTCAAATATTACATATAAATGATTGTAATAATAAATACGAGATTATTTCAAACGAGACCATGAGTCGATAATTAAATTGGATCACATTTATTTACGTGCATAAAGCTTGCTTCTCGAGAAGCAAACCACGCGTCAGGAACAAAGTGATCACAAATACAGATTCTATAAAGGCTGACTCAAGATGAGAAACGTCGAAGCGGAAATCTCTTTACCGCGCGCTGCAGCGGCAGCTAAAATAGACTCGGACTTGAAGGGGTCTCTCTTTCTCTCTAAGCCGGAAGACTTGTCTAAATGTCGAACCCTTTACCTGACGTGCGTTCGCGTGATAGTTCGATATCGAATTACCGGCGAGCGACGTTCGCTTGAAATAATCGTAAAACGATCCACTTGACAGATTTCAAATAAGCAGACAGACGAAAGGGATCATGAGAATCGGCTCAAATGAGAAATGTTTGCTCCGAATTTTTTTTCTATCGGATAAAATTGCGTACTTGTTCTTCGAATCTGTACGATTCAATTCAGCGAAATGTATGATATTTTAATATTTATGATTTATATTATAAAATTAAATAATAATGGCTTTAGATAAAATGATTCAAACTTATACGATTTGTTGAATACCATATTTTCATAATTTACACTAAAGCTTTTTTTTAATACTTTGTATGTTGACAACTTACAAATCAAATTCTCAGTTGTACGATGGATGTATATAAATTCGATCAAAAAAATCCGAAAATTTAATAAAGAATGTACACGAACAGGATTTTTGGCGGTTGTCTGAACCATAATGTGTTTATTTTAAAATTAACATGTTCCAGTTACATCGTAATAAATCTTAATTTCCATCGAGTATCGGTTTTCACTGAACGTTCAGATACATACAAGAAAAAAATCTGAGGCAAAACAGGCGATCGATGAACACCTGAAAAAGGAAGACTCCCCCGGAGACAGCAAACGAAAAAAGGCGTCTCTCGTCACGAGACAAGAGGACAATAAAAAAAAAGGAGGAGGAGGACGACGAGGATCATACAAAAGGAATAAGAAGAAGACTCGATGTTATATGTTATATACAAGTGGTGCATGCGTGCGGAAGGTGCGAGGTCGACTATCACCTTACAACGGCTTTCCGCGCCCCGCGATATTTTCATTTATTTTTGCGCTTTCGCCCCTCCTCTGAAATCATACACCATTCTCATTGTATCCCGCGCCGCCGCGCACGCTGAAGGTACAGCTGCGCGCAAAACTAATGCCCATGCATTTTTCACTCGGTCAGCCGGCCGAATTCGTTTCTCTCTTTTTTTTTTATTCCCTGCTATTTGTCTTTCTGCTCGCGCGACGGGACTTTTTTTCCTCTCTCTCTCTGCAACGGAAAATTAAAACGTTTCTGTCGTCGCGTGTTTACATTTGATTTTTCTGTTGTAAATCGACTCTGAACACTATATTTTTTTTCATTTCCTTCTGATTGAAAAAAAAAAGAGAGTGAACATTGGCAGTGAAACATTGGCTTCTATTCGATGCAACGACGGTAAATAACGTTAAACACGTAATGCAATGAACGATTTCGCTCGGTATCGATATAGAAACTTCAATTTACAACCCTTGAATCTTGAAAATCAAATCACTTCGAGTTACAATCAGAATCCAAGCAAATTAGATTGTAACGGTTTATCGATCGACGAACTGTACGTTTCGCGCGCGACCAACACATCTATATGTGTAGACCAAAATACCAAACTCGCCTCGCACGTTCACCGCGTTTAATCTATTAAATGCATTCTAACGAACGACCATCACCGCATCGATTAACGTCATTGCCATGCACGAAATTTCCTGTGCGATCGGATGAAAGTTTTTGGCGTGTATTGTACCTGCGCGCCACACACACGCATACACAAAAAATAAAAGGGCTTTGTCAAACTTGTCCCAATATTTTGGTTTCATTTATCTTCGGGAATTGCTGAGTGTCGGCCCCCCTGGACGATCGCGCCGGAGCGCGCCTGTATAATAAAAAAACGGGTACTTCCGCTCGCTCTTTTATTTGGCCTCGCGATTGTAATTCGAGTTGCTCGAGGGCGCGTTTTAGAGGAAATATCCCAATTAAACGTCGATTATGCGAGTTTCGGTAGGTTTTTTTTTACTCTCTCTGGGGAATCGTACGTTTGAAGGCTGATCACGCCTTCAGATGTCGTTTACAGCTCAATTCTGTCATCGATTGTTTTTTTTTTTTTTTATTGTTCACACGCTTTTTTTCAACGAGAAGTTTATTTAATATTTCAAAGTTAAAATGTTATGCATTTGTGGTTCGAATAAATTTTTAATAAAAGAAATACCGGAGTTTTCAATACAGTTTACTCCCTCCAAATTTTTGATAACCAATTCTCATTTGTATGGGATATTCATTTAGTATCAAATTTTCAAGAATTAAACAACAGAAGCCTTAAAATTACATTAAAAAAATTTTAAAATAATCGAAACTGTTATTGCTGACGCAATATCGTGAAATACATATGAAGTCTTAGTAAATAGACGATAAATAATAATTCATCGAATTGTAATTACAATTGTTGATACAATATCGTGAAATAAACGAAGCCTCAGTAAATAGTCGATATTTAATAATTCATAAAATTTCAGTTAATATTGCGTTACATCATTTATTCAAATTATTCGAATATCAATTTAATTATCGACTTCGCTATAACGGTACCATAGCGATTCCTTCAAATGCAAGCCGAGCAGATCGGATGTAATTTAACGCAAGAAAGCCTTCAAACACATACGCGAGAAACACAGTAGCTTCAGTCTCGAAACCAAAGTTATTTTTCGCATTGCACAAAGTGGTTCGAGCTAAAACCCGAAAACCGCGAGAGGGTGCAAGGGAGTAAGAATACTGTAGGGCGCGCGTATAAGGTATAGCAGTGGCGGTTTCTCACCGCGGAAGCCCAAACAGCTGCTGGTCGTAATCCTCTCTCACTGCTGCTGCTGCTGCTACTGCTGAGAATCCGTTGTAGTGTCGCACTGAATTCAGCGCATCGTTCGACAACAACGTCGTCGTCTTGTCTCTCTCTCTCTCTCTCTCTCTCTCTCTATCTCGTGGAGAGGATTCGTTCTTCGAGTGAGCTCTCCTCCACCCTCCCTTCAACGGTAAGCTTTGCGCTCCTGTGTTTTACCAAGGAGTGATCCGCTTTGCTGCTACTGCTGCTGCATGGAATTCAACTTATTGGGTGTTAGTGTGTGCTGCTATGCTGTGTACGCCGGAAGGTTTTGTTTGTCGAATCGATTGATTGTCTTGTTTCAGCGCAGGCTTTTGCCAACGCCGTTTGCTAAACTCTATTACAGGAGTGCTTTCTGCGTAAGTTTGATTAATTGGATTAAAAGCTGATTGTCGGTGAGTTCGGCAGTGTGCTTTTTCCTACGAAAAGTTTGATTGAGAATAAGTTTTAATTAATACTTTTTGATGCGGATACATAATTGTAAATTAATTTAATACCCTTTTGTCACGAGTGTACGCTAAACGACACAACAAATGCAGCGAATACAATGGAGGGCATTTCTGATTACGATATGTAGACGATTAGAAGTTAAGTCAGCGGTGGCGGTCCGTGGCCGAGTGGTCAACGATATAAGGCTTGCAAGTCGGACGGCCGTGGCTTCAAGCCCCGGTCCCGTCACTTTTTTCCCTCACGATTAATAAACTCGTGACACTTTCAACGGGAAATAAAAAAAAATTATATTTCAAGCTCGAACGATAAGAATTTTTTATGTACCTCTGTGCAACACAGGGATGATTATTCATATAGAGGAGTTAATTAAGTTTTAATTGAAAGGCACACTTTGCATTGCAAAAAGCGAGAGCAAAAAAAAAAAATTCCATCTACGAGCTTTTATATTCCATTTATTGGTGCTCGCGAGGGAGAGAAGTAAAAAGAAAAATTCCGTTAGCCATTTTATAATTTTATCCCCCTTCGAATCACCTCGGGGCGAGCTGCTGCGCGCAATGTACGCTTGGTTGTAGAAGGGATATATACATGGACAAAATAGAGTAAAATAAATGACCGATTTACTTTTCCAGCTTTTCAGCGCCCGAGGGAACGCACAAGAGAGAGTGAGAGAGAGAGAAAGAGAGAGATAGATAGAGAGAGAGAGAGAGAGAGAGAGAGCGGCCGAGCGAACTGGCGCGACGCATCGATTTTATTCTACAAATCGAATCACGCATATGACAGCTTCGATATGCCATTTGGAATTTACATATTTTCCAGCGTCGAGGATGTATCGAGGTATAAAGAGAGGGAGAAATTCCCAGCGCCATTTTTAGCGAGATAATCTTGTCATAACTCGCTCACGGAATTTTCGGTCTGAATATCGGCTCCGTAAGTGATTTAATTTCCAATAGATTCGTGCGAAGCTTTTTTTCTTACACTTTTTTTCACGGTTCTTTTCGTAGCTATTTCTCATATTCATTGGGGTTATTTTTTTTCGTAAAAAACGATAGATAAAATTGTAAATCGGGGTAAGTAAAACCAGATTATGAATGAACTCTACAGAGGGTTGATGAATCGCTCTGAACATAAGTGAAATAAATTTCAAATTCGAAAAAATACTCTTCGATACATCGAAAATGCAAAGAATTTGAAACAAAGAAGATTAAAAATTCAGTGAAAATCGAAAATACCTCAAAGTTTGCAAGTTATTTGCAATAACCGGTGGCCCATAATATCGAAAAGTATTTTTGTTAAAAATCAATACTCTGTAAAATTCTGTCAAACGTTTATTGCATTTTTCGACAATGGAATTTTAATGTTGATAAAGTTTCCAGGATATAATCAAGTTGCCTTTACAAACTAATCTTTTTGTGGAATTTTTTCATTCTACTTCATACGAAAATTCTTGGATACTTTTTTTCAGTTACGGGATACAAAAGTTATAGGTTATTTATTTCTTCCATGAGTATTTTGAATTAAAAATTAACAAAGGTTTGAATATCCGAAGAATATTAAAAACTTTTTTTTAAATCTGCACCAAAAAGTAAAAGAGATAACGAAAACATTCACAAACAAATTAAAACATTTCAAAACAAGCATAAAGATCTCTGTCAATCCCAATTCAAAAGTAACTCGACCCAAGCCCATCCAGCCTTGAAAATTCACGGGAGAATAGCGTATAACAAAGGAATAAATAAGGGAAAGAAAAGGTGGAAAATCAAGGACGCGACTCTTCGTCCAGGGAAAGTTCCACGCACGTCGCAAGCGGCGCGAGAAAAAATAGGAAGGGAGGGAGACTTTTTGCATCCACGACGAGGATATTCGACGAAGTTGAAAAGTTTACACGCTCAGACGGTGATGTATGGAGATTGCGCGTGCGTGACTCGCTTAGCGCGCGCATAGATATAGATTTTCCTCGCCTCTTTATCTTCCTTTTCTCTCTCTCTCTCTCTCTCTCCTGTCTGAGAGTCCCTTGTTCCATAGGCCTCCGTGTAGCTCAGTTTTACCCTCCATCACGAGGGTTCACTCAACTATCATTTTGTCCAGACAGAAACGAGGGAAAAGCGAAAGAGATTCTTTTCAGCTGGAGTATTTGATTTTTATTTTACGAATATATTTATTTCTGTTCGATTTGATGGAAGATTAAACTTCATTAGACTTTTTCGAAGTAATTTATTCAATATCAAGAGTACGATTTTCATAGTCTGGATATGATATAGAATCGACTTGAAAAATTTAACCCGTTGCGAATTATCAATGTATATCTCACGTTCGCTTACTTGCTTCTCTGATGGAAAGAAATATGAAAATAATACACAATAAAAAATGCGTGATACTAACAGGTTACACGCTGTTAACATGCAAATTCATTCATAATATCTTCTGATAGACCGCCCGGTACAAGCAAAACTCGATCCATGACTGTGTGCCACACATTTCAAGAGATCAGAGATGTATAATGAAGTGAAAAAAGGAGAAAATCGATAAAAATCGTTTTTTGATACGACGAAGCGAAAACTTTTGACGTATTTCATCGTGCGGTAAATGGATGTGTTAAGAGCGATATACGTGAAGCGAAAACGCGAGCAAGAGTGCGAAAAGCTGGCGGCGGCGGCGGCGGCTGCACTGGATTTAAACGTGTGTGCGTTGAAGCGGCGCAAAGCCGCGAACTCGCCTCAAATTAGTCGCGCGGGATTTGTGTTCTCTCTCTCTCTCTCTCTCTCTCTCTCTCTCTCTCTCTCTCTCTCTCTCTCTCTCTCTCTCTCTCTGCTCCCGTTCACGAGGATCGGATTTTTAATCTGGCTTGAAGCCGCAAAGCATAATTCTGTCATTCGACGATGCGAGAGAGAGAGAGAGAGAGAGAGAAAGAGAGCAAATTTACGCGACTCGAATCGACAGAAATAAATTTCGCTATATATGGCTTCGAGAAAAAGGTTTAACTGTAACTTTCGCAGAACGGAAATACTTGAACTGAAATAATTGCTGAATTGGCTACATAAAGTCAACTTATTTTCAATCCACGATCGTAATTTAATATTTCAATTTACCCGACATAATCGACCTTAATAACAATTGCATATAAATTCAGAAACTTAAAAATAGCAGCATGAAATTAGTGGATAAGTTAAAATAAGTCAAGGACTGTTATTTAAGTGTGGCTTGTTGACCCGAAGTGAATTAATACGCACTCGATAAAGCTTTTCAAAGGGCAATCACGCAATATCAGGTACGCACGAATAGAAATTAAAGCTCTCGTAAAGTTGCCGAATAGGCAATGGGAAAATATGACATGATTTATCAGCAACATTATTACTTGTCTCGATCCCTCTTTTTGGATTTATCGTAACAGCTGAGCGAGTCGTGGACTTCGACACGAGGACGATCAGTTGTTTTTATCGTCGACGAATCTCATATACACCGTTGAGTAATGAAATTTGGGTGAACAAAAATAGTCGGCGATGACTGAATTGGATAAGCATGAGCTCATTTGTTATGGGGTGACGGAAAATCAAGAAATCTTGTGAAACACAGTGGAAACTTGATAAAACTATAAATTTCTCAAATTTAAAGTTTCTCGCTGTGATATCATTTCCAAGAAGTTCACGCGGAAGTTCTTCAGGGTTATAGTGTTAAAGATGTTATAGTTAAAGTGCATCACAACGAACGTATTGTTATCATAGTTTACTTGATAAAGATTGAATATGTCAAAATTAACATAAATCGATACACGAAAAAGTAAATATAAATAAAAATAAGAAAACTATCAATTCAGTTAATTACTCATCAAAAATATATTCTTTATCTACATATTTTTCATACCTTTATCAATAAAAACTTCAATTGATATTAACCTATTCCGCCAAAGCAAAAAAAAAGAAAATTATATGAGAATCTTATCTCATGAAACTCGATGTGCATCGCAGCAGGAGAAGAGAGCCTTTGGACGTGAATCCCTCAAGAAGCCTTTCAGCCGGTAAATAAAATTCCGCAAGGCAGCGCACGTAGAATCAAAGTAGGGCCCGAGGGCTCGACGTTTCCATATAGCTTGCGCGCGTATATAGTCACCCTTTACTGCTCGCTGGTGTATATGCACGCCTAGAAATTACTTCAAAAGCCCGTGCACGTTTATGTAAACGCTGCGATTCAGCAAACCTCTCTCTCTCTCTCTCTCTCTCTCTCTCTCTCTCTCCGCGTCGATTGTATTTAGCTTATTACACCCAACTGATGCGCGGGAGGTCTACAGCTTACCCTGTTGGGTGTATTCATCTTCATCATAATCTTCTTTATCCACGTAATCACTGGAATTGGTTTTCAGCTGAATCGCAGTAGAGTTACGGTGAATACATTTTGCGTACGAGTGGTGTTACGTGGAATTCATTATATATATTTGGAGTAAAAATATTTTATAAAGTGATCATTATTTATTCCATTCATTCTTTAAACACTACAGCTTTCAAAAGGTAATTGCAAAATGATACAATATATTTATCAAAATGAAAAGCCTTGCAAAAGCAGAAAATTTATATAATAAATGTCTGAAACAGATTTAATAGCATTTATTTTATACTAATTCTGCTCAGAATTACATAAAAACTTGTATCTTACTAGTACTTTAAAGCTGTCGAGTAATTAGATCGTAAAAATGTCAATATTGTTTATCAGAAAATTAGGCTAGACCCATCGAACTAAGTCACGTGTAAAGCTGCGAAATTTTCATAGCCCTAGATCGCGAGCGATTACGTCGCGTTGTAACTCGAGAGCTAAAAAAACGAGAAGGAGGAACGAAGAATTTACGCCAACGCACGATAAGCCGAGAAAAAATAGTCGCATAAATCACGGCAATTTTTTTTTTGCTCGCTAAAAGCCGTTATTAAAGCTTCGCTTTCGCACGGCAGAGAAAGAGAGTGCACAAGAGGCGCCTATATACATACACGAGGCCGGAAAAACACGCGTGACTCTTGTCATTTCCGACGGATTTAAAAAATGCGCATTTTTATTTCATTGGAATTTAGAATATCTAAATTAAGATCTCTCGACAGTGCTAATTGTTGGCATTTCAGGAAATGGCTGCGTTAGTTGACAGATGTAGAAGTGGATAGGTAATTTTTGATTTGTTTAACGAACTAAATTTGACGCGAAACACATCATATATATGAGCTTTTCACGAACTTTGCGCCACACATGCCATACCCGTTATTCATTCGAATGGTACCTTCATAAATTATGAATGTATAATAAATGGCCGAGGTTTTTTTTCGCTGCTAATTAGCGAACACGCAAAAAGTAAATCAAGCGCGAAATAGTAATTAGTCATTCCGCGCTTTTCCATTAATTAAATTAGCAAGTGCAATTGCTGTTCCACGAAAAAAGTTTCTCGTACCAAGGTAACATTTATAAAATCTTATAATCATTATCTGCTTTAAATTCGATGAAAACGTTATTATTTCCCGTCTTACTCGCGATACACTATGATTTATCCATATCTCATTTAATTGAATGAGAATGAATAACTAAATGAACGTTTCCTCGAATGAACTTATTTCTGTGATATACAGTGTTTAATTAATCTTGATCTCTGTGAATCTAGACTGGACTCCCGTCAAAAGGAAATTGGTTTTCCAAGAATTTTATTTACGCATTAAACGGAAGTCTGTAAAAAATTATATAAGCTTATATATAAAGTTGATAAAAGAAAAAGCGAATCACGCAAACAAAAGTAGTTGTACAAACTTTTGCCTGTAACGCAAGCCTTGAAGTTAAAGCAGACACAGAAATTTTCGCATATACACAACTGAAGCAGCTTGCTCTTCGCGCGTGCCGGCTAATTTACCACAAAACACAAACACACACACAAACAACACATATTTAACGGCTGAGGAGTCAGCGGCTAAAAGATAGGCGTTTGCAGTCACGCAAAGCTAAACCCCCCTCGCGCGAGTTTGGTTTTACGAGTAGTAGAGTACAACTTGGCTTTCTCTCGCGTATGTTTTCTCTCTCTCTCTCTCTCTCTCCCACACACCTAACCTGGTATATCGGATGACGCGGAGTTGTTAAAGGCTTGTTTCGAAGCATGTTTTTAAATTGAGATTTTAGCTTAACGAATTGCGCGTAGCTTAACGAACAATCCTTTTTTTTATCATGCGAAGAGATTCAATCATTTTTAGCTCTTCGTTGTCGTAGTTTTTTTCCCCCTCTTTTACGGCCGGGAAAAAGATTTATATTGGATGCAAAATTTTCAGTTTGTAAAACGAAAGCTTTTGTATCGTTACCGTTTTTTTTTAGGCTACGCGCGCTGCACCTTTTATTTTTTCATAGCGAGCGTCCGAAATGTTTTTTACGAGGAATAGCTTTTATAGTAAATTGAAAGCTTGAATAATCCATAAACTGTTGTTCAGAGTTTTACTTTCAATTATTATCCCTTTAGTGTTTTCAGTATTTAAAATATTCCGCAGCTTACGCATGGATAAATATGTAAATAAAAATCGATCAACCGTACAATAAAATCTTATAAATGTACAATTTCATTTTAACATTAATCAATTTAAATGGGCAGTTGAACAAAAAAATCACATCACCGATTACCCCACCAATTGACGTCGATCAAACCTTGCGGTCTCGGCACCGCAGAGTAGAACGCGCAAGAACAAAACGCAATTCCAAAACAAAATTTAATCATGTCGCCAAACAATTATTCGCGAGACAAAGGTATATCGTGCAAAAGCAAATCGCGATGGAACGCGTTGCGCACTGCCACGCTGCAGCAAGCTCAAATGCAGAATGGTTTAGAGGAGGATGGGGAAGTGGGGTGGGTGCACAATAGGGTTACATCGCCACCTATTAAATCCCCGCATAATTAGTGCAATTCCATATGGCGCACGTACATTCTCGGGGGCTGGCTGTTGCCGTTAACAAGGAGCGGGATTACGTATAAAGCCGCTACGAATAGCTGGCTGCTGCCGTTGCTCCGCGAGGATACACTCATTAGGGGCTAAATTCTATTACGACTGTGACCTCGTTTCCTTGCGTTCTAAGCTTCTCTCTCCTCTCTCTCACTTGCGCTCCTTTGTATTACTAGCGCCCGTCGTCGAGAAAAGCTCTCTGCGTCTTGCGAGGCTACGACGTCGACGACGAGGCATGCCACTGTATCTTATGAGATACATTCATACGTGCGTAATAATGAGCAAGGCATTCTCTTGTTCTCTCTCCCGCTCCCTCTCCTCCTCTTACTACTCCCTCGAGCTATTTGATGATTAAGTTTCTGCTGAGAGAGAGAGAGAGGGAACTAAAGGTGTATCGTTGGATTCGAGCTTTACTCGCAAGCTCTCGAACCTATACACCTGTTGTGAAGTGAACTTTCCTTTTGGAGGCAAAGTGAATTGGAATTAAATTAAAATTGCTTTTGATTGAATGCTCTTGGATTTTTCGTCAATGGTAATTGAAATCTACTCGTTCAATTGAAAAGATAGCTCGTGTTGTAAATACCAGTTGACTATCATTGAGAGACTGTATAGAGCGAAAACAAGAAAAGCTGGTTAATCGTTTGGATAAATCGGTATCACAATCAAGCTTGTAGAGCAAAATAATTATTTCCAAACGCGGAGCTTTTAAAGGCAAACCGCAAGTCAGCCACTTAGTTTGCAGTTTTGCCTCTCTCGTTGAGAACCGGCAAAACTCGAGGGGCCGACGATTAGCCACATAACAGCTACTCGCAGAAAGAGAAGAAATGAGAGAGAGAGAGAGAGAGAGAGAGAGAGAGAGAGAGAGAGAGAGAGAGAGAGAGAGTAATTAAATCCTCGAGTTCTCTCTCTTTTATTTCGAGCGCTCGCGGTATGCTAATAAAGGTGGCGCCTTATATACGGTCTTGAGCGGCAGCAGCAGCAACAGTACACAGAAGCAGCTTTAATTGGCCTCTCGGCTCTTCGCGACCATGACTCTCTTCTAGATGCTTCGCTCTGGAATCAAACTTTGAGATTTCGTTAAAAGAGTGATCTCTCTTTGGGACTTTGCGACAACGAGATGCTGTGCATTTTTTTTGCATTTTTTTCTTGTGGGAATTATCGTTGGGTTTGCTTCTCTATTATTTTTTTTTTGGACTGGTAATCATATTACTTTTGTTTTGATTACTCTTGTGGACGTGTATTCAATGACAATTAAGTTAATGAAGAAAACAAATAAAATTGAATGTAAATTAGTTATCCAAAGCTGCTTATGCATAAATTTTTCATGAATTAACTTGCTTGAATTTTGACTAAGTTAATAAATAAATGAGCATTCAAAAATTTTACTCATTTTTGGGACAAAAACAGTAAAAAGTTACTCAAAATGAGTAATCGGTTTCTCATTTTGAGTAGGTTTTTACTTATTTTGAGTACCTTTTTACTTTTTTGTCCCGAAAATGAGTAAATTTTTTTACTGTGTATTATTTTACAATTGTCGACAAAAAAACATACAGGTACACTCGATAAGTAATAATAAAAAAATAAAATTGATATGTTATTGGTGAAATTTCGATATCATTAATTTTTACTTACATTATACCCATTTTACACATATCTGATTGACAAAAATGACTCTTGTCGAGAAAAAAGAAAATTTTTAAATTGTCGATGAAAATAGAAATTAAAAATTAGTACAGAAATCAGCCGAATTATAATTAAAATTAATCGACAAGAAACGTAAAATGTAGAAACAATATTATTAATCTTCAAGCGATCGCCGAGATTAAAGACGAGTAAAGTTGATAATCTCGAAAATCGAGGACTGTGTTTCGAACTTATGAAAGCGTCGGAACGCGAAAGCAATCTACGGTAGAGAAATAAATTTGCACCCCTCATTTCGATCGGCCATTGCGTTCTAAACAGCCGAGCAGAAGAAAGAAACTTTATTTTCCACAACTGGAGCAACTTGCTGCTGCACAGAGAGCAAGGCGAGAGCCATAAAGGCAAACGGGCCGCGCCGCCGCCGCCGCACTCGCAAGCGTTAGCGCCCATTAAATTGCAGACGCGGAGTACTTACCCTCGTCGCTGCAGCACTTTCTTCGACTCCTTTTGCTTTGCCTCCCGTGGAGAGGCCACCTTTTTTTCGCTCCTTTTACCTACTTATTACTTCCTCTTTCATCTCTTACTTTCTTTTCGACTTCTTTTTTCTTCTTCTTGGTTTGTTCCTTTTGTCGGGCAATTGTGTTACAGTTATTACGCTGAGGAATGTGCTCGACTTGAAAAACTTTTGAATGTACCAGAGAAAATTATTTGATTTTTCACCAGAAAAAGGAATTTTCTAATATATAATATTTATAACATTTTAGTTGTGAATCAGAGTTTGAAGTAATGTGGATTGCTAAGTAATTTTTGGTTTGTCAAGTAAAACTACTTTTTATTTCAACTCTATTGAAAAATTATGAGATTCAATATTCTAACAAGCGCTGCTGATTCAATAACCATTAATTTTCTCTAAATTATTTTCATCGAAACACAGCTGTCTCTAAGAGGGTGAAATGCCTCATTAGGTTGCCAGTAACGGATAAACTTTGAGAGAGAAAAAACGGGAATAAACACAGTTAATCCGTCGAGCGAGCGTTCAAACAACTTTTAATTTCGTCGGCGTATCAACAACTTTTCCCCGGCGATCTATCGGAGCTCTACTCGTATCCCTTGAGCAAGCAAAGTAAGCGCAGCAGCGGCAGCAGAGCAGTTTACACGAATTTCGATGCACTCGACTGCTTGAGATGCAGCGTTGGGAATTCCCATAGAGACTGGCCGGCGTTCGCATCGCCAACTTTTTACAAGCACTTTACACGAGTACGTTCGCTACTCGCATCGCTTACACGGCCGAGCGAACGCGAAAGTGTGCAAGTACTCTCGTCTACTCGTATTGCTCGCTACTTTTCTTCTTCTTCCTCTTCTTCTTCTTCATCTTTTTTTTTCATTGCGCTAACTCCTTGCGTTCGCGAGAGCGTATACGGATATCGGAGAAGACGGGAGGCACTGCTTGTTTACCAACCTCCTTCTCATCCTCCCTTTCCTACCTCCTCGCTCCTCCTCGTCGCCGTCGTCGTCGTCGTGTGGCCAGACTGCGTAAGGAGATTTCTCGTTGCGCTGACTCGAGAGCTGCTGCGCCGATATTACGCGCGCGAGTGGTGCACTCCAGCGAGTTTTCCGCTGCTACTCGTCATAATTTTTCGAATATCTTAATGAATCGATCGGATGCGGCGAGAATTTTCATGAAAAATTTTATTATTTTTCAGAAACTTCGAGTCTTCTTGACTGATGTTTGTCATTCACGATTAATTAATCCAAAGCAAGCAAAAGTTTTATTTTGGTTCGGAGTATAATATAAATTTCATAATAAATCACTGTTTGGAACTAAAATTGTCGGGACTAACTTTTCAAATTTCATTATTCTGCCCCAGTTTTTTCCATTATCTGAAAAGTTGGAGTTCATGTTCAGCACAAACTTCCACGGAATGTTTTCAACGCTATTCATCATGTAAAATATTACAACTCCGAAGTAACTTTGAACAGACCCTTGGTAAGGTATACGATGATTTTGGAAAAAATATCTTTAAATACACGTCGCACTAAAGCAACGAAAGTATCACGCAAAGACAAACAGAAAGCAAATCACTCAAGTGTAACAATATCGGACAGCCACGCGAAAGTAGAGAATACAAAGAGAAAGAGAGAAAAAAAAAGGAAGAACATCTCACGTTGAGGGAAAACAAGATTTGTCGGCATGTCAGCCCATCGACATCGGCTGCGAAAAATCTGCCGTCGGAAATCAGAGAGTTGGCGAGAAAAGTGAGAGAGAGAGAGAACGCGCCGCCTTATTTATGGGCCACGTCACGTGACCGGATACTCGCTCGCGTATCAAATTGAAATAGTGTCGAGTGTCTCTCTCTCTCTCTCTCTCTCTCTCTCTCTCTCTTCGCAAGAGAGCGAGAGAGCAGTAGTGCGAGCGAGATGGTGCGACGCGTGGGCGCGACAGAGCGCGAAACTCCGTCGCGCGTGCGAGAACGTAAATTTCACTACGCAGTGTGAGCTTTGCAACACACGCCCTTTTCAACGCCCGACTGTGCAGATTGAATATTATTTATCAGACGCTTAATGTATTTTATGGGACGAGATGTTTCATTCTTGATTAATGGCTAAGAATTTATGTGACAGTTGAAGAGATTTATTAAGACTCATAATTTTGCATTTTCAAAAAATATTTTACGTATTTTTTTCCTTTTCAAATAAATCCCAACTATAAACCACAATATTTACAAATGAACTCCGTCCCGTGCTCAAAGCAAGCAACTAAGATTTTCTCATTTTCACCTCTGACTCCCAAGAGAGTATACCGAAGAGAGAGAGAGAGAGAGAGAGAGAGAGAGAGAGAGAGAGAGAGAGAGAGAGAGAGAGAGAGAAAAAAGCAAAAGCCGTAACGCAGCGCACTCCCGCTTTAGAGCTCACTTTTCTTTTATCGTTTCCCTCCATGCAGCAACGACATCAAGTAAATCCAGCGGTGCGCTGCATCGGTAGTGGTGTGTCGGCAGTGGCGGCACCTCATTTTCTCCACCCACGCGAGAAAGAGAGAGAGAGAGAGAGAGAGAGAGAGAGAGAGAGAGGCGGCATCCGATATCTCTTGTGATTTTTATCCGTCGCGTATAATCGATGCTCTCGCGATTTACGAGCGGAGATAAAGCTCGCGACTCTAATTTCTCCGCGAAGCTCGCGCGCGACTAACTCTGCAAGAGAGAGAGAGAGAGAGAGAGAGAGAGAGAGAGAGAGAGCGCGCGCCTCTTCAGCCTCTCCTCCATCGCATTAATGACCGATTCCCGCGAGAAGCGAGGAGGCGCTGCGAAAGTCGTAAATTTCTTCTTCTTCTTCGTCTTCGCGAGCTGTTGTGTGGTTTTTATGTCGAGAACTCTGGGGAAAATTGTTCTTGCTTTGATTGCGGACGATCATTGTGAATGATACTTCAAACTGATTACATTTAGCAATATTAAATTATTTCTCTTTTTTAAATTATTATTCTCGATTGAGATATTAAACTTGGAGAATTATTAAAGTGTTTATAGAAACGAGAACAATTCAATGTTCAACTATTATTTTGTGTTGGAATCAACGTAGTAGAATGTAAAAAACAGAATAAAAAGTTCAGTAAGATAATTGATAAATATAACTTGATCGTATAATATCCATCTGATAATAAATCTTACTTACCACTGTATGAATTTAAATCATAAATTCGTGAATGTCTCAACAGAAAACAAAATTAGATTAGTGATTAGACAGCAAGTAGTAAGATAAGCGTGCGGTCAGACATTTTTTTTTTTCACTTCGCATTATGAACGAATTTTATATTTATCACCCTCGTAATTAAATTTTTTACAAACGCAGTTATACATTTTTTCGCGTGTAACCGACGGTAAATAGAACAATTTAATAAAGTACAAAATAGTTATTCTCTAATAGAAAAGTATGAGTCTCGAGTAACGAAGATTAGCGATAAAGCACTCGGGAAAGTCGACAAAAGCCGAGCACGTTCCCAGAATGAAAAAAAAAGTGAGAGAGAGAGAGAGAGAGAGAGAGAGTGTCTCAACAAACTACGTCGCGTCTCCAGTAACGAAAGAACAAAGGTGAGGCGAAAAAAAAGAAGAAGAAGAAGAATAAAAAACCAGAGAGACAAACGGATGCGAAAATGGAAAAGGCGAGGCGAGGATAATGAATTTTTTCAAATCTCGAGCGCGCACTGGAATGGAAAGTGAGCCTTATCACGTTGCCAAGTGAGAGAGAAAGAGAGATGCGCAGAGGACAGAGTGAAAGAGCAAGTGAGAGAAACGAAAGACTAGGGCCTCACCCTCCCATGCCACTGGCATTAGCATTTGTTTATTCGGGGTGTTTACTGCGGCCGCCGGCTTAAATTCATCCGGGCGGTAATGGCTGTGAGAGAAAGGGAGTGAGAGAACGTTGCAGCCGGATTGTCGCGGTGATAAGAGTGGACCGAAATTGGTAAACATCCCTTATTCGAGCTTTATTTTTCTACTCTCTTTCTATCCTGCTTCTCTGGCGTGCATAGTCAAGAGGGATTACTTCGGATCTAAACTGAAAACCACTGAATTTCGAAATTCGCTGAATTTCAATTTCTCCACTCGAAATTAGACTACAATGATCCTACTTATAGCCAATAAAATTCATGTATTTCATTTAATAAATCACTAACATCACGAAGAGATGATATCTATAAAACACCAGCTCATAAAGTTCGAATAAAGAACACAATATCTCCATTACGAGTATTACGGCACTTAATCTCTCTAACCACACTGATTGATCAAATAGCTCTCATCCATAAATCCTAGTGAGATAGCCATTTTACCTTGGCGGCAGCAACACGCATCATTCAAAATCGTATGTAGAGAGGGCAGGTAAATTGATTTAAAAGAGTCAACACCGTGCGCGCGAAGAAGGTTGAAGGCGGTCGTGCAGCAGCAGCAGCGGCGGCGGCGGCAAACAAATCGCCGTCGATTATTCAAATGAGCCTTTGCACCGCCGGGGCTTTTAACTCACGCGCGCGCGCGCGCATTTGAAATTTATGAATCAGCGATCGCGCGCGAAATAAATAATAAAGCGCCCTCTCCCCCCTATATAAGTAAGACGCTCTCTATGCTCTGTGTAATTTCGTTGAGGAAAGAAGCAAAAAAAAATCTCGACTAATAACAAGTTACGCGGACGCTTCGTACACTCGCGTATAAAGTACACAGATACACACACATATAGGTATAAGCTTAGCCAGCTTGAATTGGTCGAGATTGTACGTGAGTATGCGCGCGCTCGCAAGCATTAAACTTATATTGCGCGCTGCTCTGCCTCGGGACGCGATTTCTCGGAGAGGCGGCCACGGCCGCCGCGGCACACACGCGGCATGCGTCTTTCGCTTTTAAAGTAAGAATGAGGATATGCGCATCGCGGACTGCATACGACGCGACGACGCTATATGCGATGGTAGTAGTACACATGGGATATTGGTAGAGAGCTGTTACTGCTGCTGCTGTGCAGTCGAGGTCTGTCGATAATATGCAACTTTAATATACGTTTTATTTACACACTTCGATTGCACGCTGCGCTTTTTTTTTACGAGATGTAAAAGAGTATACTTTTTTTTGAGATGCGATGGTGCATTTCTTCGTCAATTGGAAATCAAATGCTCTTGTTTGAAAACTTTCAGATTTGTTCGTGGCACAAAGTTTTTAATTGGACGTCTGCGATTGAATATTGGAAATCGTACTGTGATTGTACGTAGATCGTGCAAGAATCGTGCAAAATCGTAAAAGCTTTAGATACATTTCAGTCGCCAATATGTATTTAAAATTTTTTTCTGAGATATTCTAGTCGGCTGCAATAAAATTATAGGCTATTGAAAATTGAAGGTATAGAAGTCTTTTCAAATTACAAAGTTTTCCCTTCTTAGTAATATGAGGCAATTTTATATTAATTATTAATCAAAATCAATCCCCATTCGATTAAAATTATTGTTTAAAAACGTACAGCGTTAAAAGTTCGTAACATCTCCATCTTAATGTTCAATCGAAACATTGAAACAATCAACGACACTGGAATACAATATAAGCTGTACGTTACTTATTTGAAAAGTAAAATTGATAGCCTCAGCCATTACTTCCAATTTACATTTAGCGTAAACTCCAATAGCAAAGAAGAGAGACTTAAGGCATTCAAAATAGATGGCAAAAAAAGGCACAATATAAACTTAAACCGATATTCAAACCATTCCATTATCGAATCTCGCAATTCGGATTACGAAAATCACCTTTCCAAGCAAAAGCACAAAAAAAACGAAACGAAACGAGAAGCAAGGGTATAAGGAGCCACTAAGCCGTCCCGGAAAAAGTCTCTTAATGCTTGCCGGAGAAAAATAGAGAGAAAAGCGAGAGAGAGAGAGAGAGGGACAGCGAGATAACCTCGGGGTTCGTAGAGGACTTCTCTCTCTCTCTCTCACTCTCTCTCTCTCGCTTTGGCTTCTATCGGAATGCTATATATAAATGTAAATGAGTGGAACTCGAGAGCGCGGTATGTGCAATTAAAGGGAGTTATGAAATTCTTCCCTGTCGAGACATCTATCCGTTCGCCTTCCCCCCGATGATTTATGAGCTTGCAAAAGCACGTGATGGGATTACTCACCTTATGCTCCAGATACGTCCCTCTTTACACCTCATCTCAACATTTCATTCATTTTTTTTCGTTCGCTCGCTAGCTCGCGCTCTCGCTTCATTTTCGCCACGTCGTTCCCTCTCAGCTATTTTTTGATTACCTGCGGTTTTTCGCGGAAATTCGTGCTGCGAGTGTCAAATTGAGTTCTGAACATTTTTCCTCGAGAGACGATTTCTGACATTTTCCAGATCTCGCAAATACTGATGTCTGTATTAAAATTCTGATCGATACTTCATTTACATCGATGATTTATCTCTGCAGGCATTAGTTTTTTGCACTTTAATTTGTTAATAATGGAAATAATATAATATGTTTTGTCACACGCGAAAAAATTCGTGAGAATTAAACATCACAGATATTTTTATTGCACTACAATTACAATAAAGACTTTGAACTTTTTTTATTGTCTATAACCTCGATCAACATTTTAGGCTAACTAACAGCTCACTTTCATCGTATGCGCTTCTTTTTCTAACAAAAATTCAACTGTTTTTTTTTAAACTCTCTTAGCAATCAAATATTTGCAATTCATGTGCTATCGTAGATTCTTTTTAGAATAAAATAGATCAATTTTTAAAATCAACGGATCAATTTATCGAACTGAATTTTTAATATAATTATGCATACATGTAATAAAACTTTTGTTGAATAAATTTTTTTTTATTTTTCTAAAAAATCAAAAGACGAACATTACAAATTAAACGCAGCAATTGGAGCAACAATAGTGGAGAGTTGTAGTAAAGTTTGATCCAGACTACAAATGCGTGGTCACACGCCGCCTAATTATGCTAATGAATATTTATTCAATTACCGCGGGGCGAAAGAGAGAGAGAGAGAGAGAAAGAGAGAGAGAGAAAGAGAGAGCGCGCGATGCCCTGGCCCTTGAGCTGAAGAGCCGAGACAAAGGGTTTGGGTTTTCGCGGCTCACCGCCGAGTGCCACGCGGATAATTCGTTGTTTGTCCTAGCGTCTAGCTGCTGCTGCTGCCGCCGCCACCGCGTGCTGCTGCTGGTTTCTCTATTTTCTTTGCCGTCTCTCTCTCTCTCTCTCTCTCTCTTTCTCTCTCTCTCTCTCTCTCTCTCTCTCTCTCTCTCTCTCTCTCTCTGTCTGCCACTATACGCTCGCGAGAGAGATCTCGTTTTCTACGCTCTGTCACGTCTAAACTCTGAATTATCTCGGCGTGTTTCAACAAATTAGTGCAGCTCGATTATACTGATCGCTTGGTTATGAATGGACAGATTTTTCACTCAAAGTCAAATTAGTCGATGCAAATACGTGTTTACTTTTAGAATAATAAACGAGAATGATAACTCACTTTGATTGACAAATGTTTGATTGAGCATAGCTACGTACTTTGTCAAACTAATCTGTTAAGATGTTAAATACACATTATGCTGCAATATTTTCACCAAAAGCTTTTATAAACATTAAACAAAAATCTCTATAATACCAGTTTTTAAACGTGTACATCTGCTAATTAACACAATGTACAATTTCACCCACGGCTTCAGCCGTGAAACCGCATTTAATATTACCATATTCTTTATGTACGAGTAATTTTAGCACTTTTCGCGTTAGCCGCGAATAAAGTAGCTAAAACAAGAAAAGGATAATTAAAGTACGAGAAAAATAAAAGGCATATCAAACAAACGTCCTTTGCGAGCAGTAGGCGACAAAAACCGCAGTGTGTACTGTATGAAGAACAGACAGCGGGTCGTCTTTTAATTAAGCGCGTCGGCAGCAGGTCTCGCGACGAAAAGAAAACACACAAGGCTGACAAGTGCGCGAGCTTTTCGTCGTGCGGCTCATCGAAAAAAATCTCGCCCTCGAAAAAAAATAAAAAGCTCCCTTTTTCTCTCTTTTTTGAGACACACGCGCCATTCGCGGCAATATGCGCTCGCCTCACTTTTACTTTGTTTTATATTTTTTTACTTTGCCGAGTTTGCGGCGGTGCACGCGTTAATTAACCTTTAGACTCTGGGGCGTTCGTCAAGGGTCGCCGCCGAGTAAATACAGGAATCGAGTATATATATATACACATGAGGTACGCCACATGCGAGCTGCATTGAATGCCCCGATCCAAGCGCGCACCTCTTTTAATTGCAACCGAACGCGCCAGTTTTCGCGTCTCAATTGACACGTTTCATTGCGAGTCACCTCCTCCTTTTTTTCTTTTTCGTTTGTTTTTTGTTGTTTCTTTTGCTGTTGAATTTAATTGAAAGTGACATTTTTACAGTTTCACGTGTCTTTTATTCCTCGATCAGGTATTTTTCGCGTCTTGTTCTTTACACTTCAGTATTATTAGGGTCAATCCAAAACAAAGTTCCAGACGTACAGTTTATTCAATTTGTAATTTCTCTTTTCATTTATTTTCATTTATTGACTAGCAGATATTACAAGTTATACAAAAATATAACCTGAAGTACTTGCAGGAGTGTATAAGCTACCTGGTGGCAAGATTACATTATGAATACCCAAATTTAACTGAATATAACTAAACAATGTTAGACTTGGCTTTATGAGATAAAGACCGATTGTGAGTCTACATATTTTCAACCTTGTCTTATATCAATAGTTTTAATTTTCTTAATCCAATATTTTATTTTCTTTTATTATTTAATTTTTAACATTTAAAGTCGTTGATCCCTCTAACTATAGATTGATAAATTGTACTACGACTACGTAACCATTATGTTTATGGGACCTTTTCTCTTACTTTGAAATTTGAACATTCTAATTTCTAGTCACACTCAGAGATGTCCTATAATATTTTGCTCCAGGTCAATATACATAGTGATATCTTACAGATGCTCAATATATTGTTCTGTTGTACGTTGATGACACATAAACTACTAAAGACTTATAAATATTCTCATTCATAACACCTGGGACGCTTCATAAGGCTGCTGGATTCGTACGCACATGTTATGGGTTTGCATTGTCAACAATGAATAAAGTCAATTTTAAATTCCGAGATGAAGGTATTCGAACATCCGAAATTCGATATATATATATATACTGACTTCATCTCGTTTATTTTTGTTATATAGCGGAATAATGGATTTTGGGTATTCAGATGTTCGATTTATGTAATTTCATTTATTTTTATGTAACTGTATTCACATTATTTTTAACCTTTTATTGAGTCAACCATGTGAATTCATACCATCTAATTGGTCATTATTAAAGTCTTTCATATAAAATTAATCAAGCATCCAATGAGTATAAACTACTTAAGTTATCAGACTTCCATGACGATCCTAAAAGCGCTCAGAACATTATCATTGTCTCCGATGCACCCGCCATCGCAATTACAGCCAAAAATATTACAGGATCCTCTGCCGCAGTAAAAACCTTCAATCACTTGGCCGTCGTTGCAAACATTAATAGAACATATACCTGGGTAACTAGGTATCCCTGGTATCCCAAGTGCTGAAAAACCACCTGGGACGTCATGGCATTTATTTCTTCCCGCTAATATATAATAAACTTTAGTAGATCCACAACACTCGCTTCGAACGTTGTCAAATAAGCATATTGCAAGTACAATGAAACTCAGATTAAGGCATTTCATGCTGGGAGCTGAAAAAAGATTTTTATTTATTTTGTTGTGGTCTTCGATAATATTTGGTTCGATAATATCTTCTACGACTCTATGACTTAAATCTACGCATTTTATAGTAAAAAAAATGGTGTGGAGATCTATTAACGATACGAATGATAGCTATTTACACTTCGTTTGTTGTTAGCGACATTATGAATTGAATGTATTCGTTAGTATATTGTTTTTGTAGTACAACGTGGTTATTGATTTTCTTATGCCTCCAAATGCAATGCTGAAATACGCTTAGGTATATCGTGTGATTCTGAGGAAACGAGCCATAAAACATTCTGTATTATTATTTAGTTTATACGTAAACTTAGATAAGATACCCTATTCAACGCTCTGCCACTGATTTTACTGGTTTCCCATGCTTATGGTCACTTCAGAACTGCACCCACTACAAACAATAAAATATTATGAAATAGGCCATAGTTAATTGCAAAACACAAATAACGAAAATTTGACAACTACAGGAAGCTATACAACACGAAGCACGTGGCTGGCGGGCTGGCCGATCGCTACTGTCTCTCTCGCTCTCAAATCAGCTGTTCGTTGCCGACAAACCGAACATTAAAAAAAAAAAATTTAACGAAATAAAAATACTTTTTATGTAAAAACCTATATAGCTAATGATAATATTCACTTTAATCATTAATGCCACCTCTTATTTATCATTATTAGTCGTTATTGTTCAAGATTAGATGTCGGTACGGCAGACCCCGCTCATAAAAACCGTAATTTTTTTAATTGCATTTCGGAAAAAACGCTCTGTCAGCTTCTACATTATTAAATAAACAATAAGTAGTTCAATTTTTACGAAATTCAGCACATTATTTCGATACGATGTTTGGGTTCACATATCGGGAACCCGGATAACTTATCAAAATAATTGTTCAAATGTTACCAAATTTACTTGAGATATTCACAGTATAGAAATCTAGAAGCTGACAAAGCCCTTTTTGCGATTTAACTCTTGAAAACAATAAATTTTAACGAAAACCACCAAATACAGACATGTCGGTAAATATGGTGCTCTTCTCCTTGAGTATCACATGCCCTTAACTTTCAACCGAACAACAGCAGCCAGCATTCCACGCGCGATAATATTCCGCTGAGCAATTCCGCTGACGTACATTACAACTCGAGCGCGAGTCATAATGAGGTACAAACAGAGGAGCTTGCATATGCGTGTTCGTATGGAATTTCATAAGAAATTTGCACATAATACGGGTTCATCGTCAAAGTGAATCTTGTTTGCACAGAAGGAAACCAAAGCAAGAGAGGGAGAGAGAGAGAGAGAGAGAGAGAGCGTAATTTGCACCGCAAGACTTTAGCGAGTAGAAGTTTAGTTAGTCCGCATCTCATACGTTCAATTCTAAATATTCAACAGGAAATTTGGAGGAAAAGAAAAATTCGTATTATTATTATTATTATCCAATAAATTACAAAATACAATGTCAGATCATCTTCATTTCAGTTCTTCCAAAAAATTGTACATTAAAACATATACATTCCCAAAATAAATTAAAATAAAAAACAAAGAAAAAAAACTGTCAAGCCAATTTATAAATTACCATTTCAATAAAGACAACGTATCTCGGGCGTTATCGTCGATTCATACATACATTGGTCGCGGCGATCGTTCAAAACATCGAGAAACAAAAAAAAATCCCAAGTTTCTCACGCACTCGCGCGTTCGATAATCCACAAATAAAAGCATCCTCGTCGTAAATCAAGAAACCTACAGTCGAAGCCATCACACACATACACACACACACACACATACACAGACACCTCCGCTTTGCGCTAATGCTCGCGTCTGGTGTACGATATCTAGAGAGTCGGTAGTCTTACGGACGGCATAAATTAATTCGCGCTTGGCAGGCAGGCAGGCAGGCAGGCAGCCCCCTCGAGGATTTAACTTAGCATAACCGGCGCTCGCGCGTCGTCGTCGGTTTATCTATACCGAAAGCTCACGCCGAAGCACTAATGCACAGGTGCGATTACGTATGTGTGTTGCGAGCGCGAACGCGCCCGCTTCAAGTCGATTTTCGAACTTGCTTCGGCACTAATGAAATTAAGACCAACGCTAAAGCTTCGCTATGAATAATAATTCATAGATATGACGTGCAGCAGAAGCAGCAGCAGCAGCGGCGGCTCTATATCGCCTCGATCGATTTACCAAAATTAAGCGGGATTCTCTTATTGCCATCCTCCTCGTCGTCGTCGTCGTCGTCGAGAGAGCGACCAAAGTTTCAATCCAACGAGGAAATGCTTGGCTTGATGTTGTTAGAGCAAGTTCGAGCTGCCTCGGATTACCATTCGTAATAATTTTAGCGGACTATGAGAATCGAAATGTTGAGATAGAAGTTTCTGCCGTCTGACAGCTATTTAAAGTTAATCATTTATCCGCGAATGGAAATTTCATAACGGTAATAATAGACTCGATATAAAATTATAGAGAAATCAATCGCAACGGACGAGTCAATTTTACTTCCTCTCTCTCTCTCTCTCTCTCTCTCTTCATTGATCGATAGCATGCCAATTTTAAACGATAGAAACGAAAGAAACGAGTAGCTCGAATAAATAAATGCCGTAAGCCAATGTCATTACTATATCGCATCGAGCGCACGCTTTGAAAAAAAAACACAGGAATCCATTATTAGCATTGTATCTAATGACGTCGCTCGCAGGCAGTACAATATTCTTCTTCCTCTTCCGCCGGATTTCCTTATATATTCTGTTGCACGGCGAGAAAACGATACAGTGCCCGTACACGCAATAGTAACGTTTAATATCCATACCCAGCAATCATCTTCAGGGCTTTAAGGCCTTACAGTCACCCAAAATTCAACACCGCGATTACCGCGTATTTTAAATGAGAAAAAATGCTTTCATTCTGCGCACGATACTAGACAAACCACCGAACCGATTTTAACGAGCGAGGTCTTATTCTCTTCGTCATTTAATTCCTTATGCTGTCCCCGTCTTAGTATTTTGATTTTGATCCCAAAACAAATTGTACAAAGACTTAATCAAAATAATTTCCAAAAAAATTAGAAAATTTTTTTTAAATTGCGTCATAAAAAAACAATGAAGGCCAAATTTAAAAATCTAAGAGACGAACAGCATAGGGAATTAAAAAACGAAAAAAATGAGACCCCGCACGTTAAAATCGCTTCAGTGGTTATCTCTGAATCATGCGCAGATTGAAAAAATATTGAAATATATATGTATACATATATACATATTTTGGCTCCACAATGATAGTTGATTTGAGTCATACTACTGTAGATTACTGAGGAATTAATAAAGAAATTAAATAAAAAGAATCATTTTTTGACGTTCAAAAGTTCATTCAAAAACTTTAAGTTTTTGGGTGACTATAAGCCCTTAATGGCATAATCTGCGAGTCAAAGTCGAATCGCGCCTTCAACGCCCGTAATTTTCTCTCATGTGGTATATATAGTGCTTGCTCTTCATGAAAACTTAATTTGCAGGGAATTAACGCACGGATGACTGACGTTTCTGAATATCTTATGAAGTATACACACTCGAGTTGCAATTTCGATGGATTCCGCAGGGCCGCATCATATGCATATACACGTAACCGTGTATTTTCGTAATTCACGAGTTCTCTTGCCAAACTATTCATTAGATGTCAACATTTATTTGTTGATCAGTCATCGCATTGAAAATTAAATTGAAGTCAAGCACACTGAAGTTATAAAAAAAAAGTCGAGTGAAGCTTATATTAACCTAAGCAGATTAAAGTTACTGAAAGCTCGGGTAATCTGCATAACACACCCTTAAATAACCCTAGCTTACAACAATATCAATAAATCTAACCAGCCCCATAAAACAACGTCGTAAAAAGTGGCCTAACATAAAGCCTAGTAGGAAAAACAGCGAGCTTTTGATATTATTAAAGTAATAAAAAAAATGTTAAATTCGGCGCTAAAAGACAGAAACAGAGGAAGAAGAATGACAGTTATCGTCTCTGTCTCTTCGTAAATTACGCGGTACATCCACACTAACGCATACACACATTTTGTCCTCAACAACATTGTATCCATACATACGCACAACGACGCGGCTCTTGAGTCAATTACGCAAATTGCCGCTCGACGCGTGAAAACAAAAGCGTACTGAGGAGGAGGGGGAGGGGGGGGGTGTAAACGGAAAAAAACAAGCCGAAAATCCATGTGCGCGCGCGCGCGCAATATACAAGGCAATAAAAGAGACGGGATAGAGAACACACGAAAAAAGAAAAAACAACGACGACAACAACAGCGAGAGAGGACTTATAAAGCACCACACGAACCGTCAGTCTGTCTCACTCACTCTCGTTCCCTCTTTCCAACCATTAGCGGTCCTCGCTCGCACCGAGAGAGAGTGAGTGAGAGAGAAGAGAGTTCACACCGCTAATTGGACCGCTAATGAATATGACGCTCGCCAGTCTCACAAGTGTGCGTCACGCGCGCGGCTGTACTTTCAATTGCGCGCACCTTTGAGAAACGATTCGACGTAGTTGCAGAGGGGGTGGTTGCCTTACTCGCGATAAGTTTGACTTTTGCCACGCTTGTTAGGGCGAAATGGGGTTATAAAAAATTTATTTTATTTATTCATTGTGGAAAGAAATATTGTTTGTTTTTTTTACTTTAAAAATAACAGTTTTTTTGAACTCTGTGTAGTTGAAGTTCAAAAGAACATTTGATAAGATTTTTGCATTTTCACCCCTCAAAGTTCGAGCCTAAATAGCGCTTGAGGTACATTATACCTATAATTCTGAGGAAAAGAACAATCGATAATCCCGTGTTATCACACACAAAAGAAAGGTTTATATGATTATAATAACGTCTATTAACAATTTATGAATGACTTTGAAGCTAATATGATGTACGTAATAAATATTCTTCAAAGGGTTTGAAATTTATCTAATGACGGAAGCATAAAATTGCAACACACCATTCGATTCGTCTTCTTTTAAGCTTTGAAAATCACTCATTACAAATTTTTGTAGTGCATAAATAAGCCAAATGCTGCCGCAGTTACTATTTTCATTCGATTGAACCTAATACCGCAACTTTCAAAAATCCTACATAAACGATGGATAAAAATATCAATTTATTTTTTTCGCATTTCTTTGTTCAAATAGAGAAACGAAAATGTAAAAGAACAAAAAAAAATCATTTCGATCAATTATCAACCTACAACGGTCAATTTCTAGTTGATTTTTTAAATCAGTGTTAATTAATAATTAAGACATTACTACATAAGTTATCATATGAAAATAGCACATCTTCACGATAAATGTTGATACCGAAAGTTACTTTTCAGTACCAAACAATATTTTCATCCGCCAAAATACTTTTTTCTTAAAAT
>JAWWMK010002270.1:0-34199 GCA_035047105.1 Galeopsomyia nigrocyanea
ATATGCATATACAGTGCCATTGGACGCGCGTTAAATTTTGATAAGCGAGCGGAGATTAATAGCTCGATAAATTGTTATTATCGCGCAGCTTATTGTAAATTTACGCAAAGCGAGCTCGCGCGCGCGCGCACGTGCGCGTATGGTTATATATACGCTGCGACACGGCGGGACAATGCTGCATCAAGATATTGTTCATATACGATTATCGATTTTCAGCTTTATCGTTAGATAAACGATAGCATTATGCGCGCGAGCGAGGCGAATAATACGCGGAATTAGGCACTTATTAATGCTCGCAATTATTCATCAATATGTGCGATGAACTATTACACGGGATCGCGAGAGCTTTTTAATGTAGCGTAGCTCGAGTAAACGATTGCGCGGTTGAACGAAGTGAAAGAGAGAACGCGAGAATAAATTTCTTCGGGGTTCTCTAATCAACGTAATTTTCCAAGAGTTTCTCTCTCCTCGGATCGTTCAAGCGGCGTTGAATTTCTAGGCTGACAATTAAAGACTTTTGGACGCGCGTTCTCGGCGAATTGCAATCATCAATATCAGAACACGAACAGTCATCTGCAACTTCTGCCGGCATCAAGGATTCGCACGCGCGCGCGCAATTAAATTCGCCTTTGCGAAAGGCCCTAATCAAACTAGTTACTGCAGGATCTCTATATCAATTAGCGTTCGAGCGTAGCAACTTGCTAGCAATTCGTGTTCCTTCGTGGCCCTTCCGCCTCTAGGTCAAACTACGTTTTATTTCCTCGCGCGAAGATGTTTTCCTCCTCGATCAACGTCGTCTTACTACTTGCAATCGATGTAGAGCGATAATTTGATTTAATTTGAAATCGTCTTTTCGTAAATTATCACTGTTGAAAAACAAGAAGCGTTGTCGTTCATTATAAACACTGTGTATCAACGGATTTACGTCTAGCAAGTGTTAAATAATTCGGTGAGCTTTATATATGAAAGCTGGTACGAACATGATTGATGAGATTAAACAATGAAGACACCAACGCGACACTACGGCAGACTCATCAATTATTCGCTCATGTCTATGTGTGTGTGTGTACGTGTGCTCACAGGAGATCAACTTCGACTCGCCTCGCGGTGGTATCAGTCTCGTGACGGAAAAGGGCCCCGAGACGACGAGTCGACTGATGATCCAGCGCGCAGTGCCGAGCGACTCTGGCGTCTATACGTGCCAGCCAAGCAACGCCAATCCAAGCAGCATAAGGGTGCACGTCGTTAAAGGTATAAATCGTCTCTCTGTCTCTTTCTCTCTTTCTCTCTTTTCATCTTGTTTGCTTTGCATACACGCTGATGGCGCGACGATATTTTTGTTTTACTATAGAGAAAATATTACTTGGCGATACTTTGTGGGAAATAAAAAAATCGATGGGTCTGAGAAAAAGTGGATCATCTTGAATTTTCTTCAAGTGAAAATATTTATTTGGAATTACTTCTTATTCTTTCGATGTCCTTACAAAGTTATTATTCATTCCTTTCTCCAACTTCTCCGAAACGACGATTATCTCATTTCTATATTCTTCACGTGGCTAATATCCAGACACTAGTATTAGTTATTCATGGAAATAAAGTAATCAGAGTCGAATACCAAAAATACGTTTCTTAGTGAACTATTACAAGATCGCGTACCTATATCTTTCGCCGAACAAAGAACGATGACCATGTAGCTACAGTTCGTTATTTTTCCTTTTCTCGAGCACGAAAAAAGCTCATCGATGATAGATTCACAGGTCTCATCGTAACAAATAGTCATCGAAGCCATATTCTTTGTCTGCAATCGCGGCGTCATCGAAGCGACAGACAAACATATGCTCGGTAATTATCAAGTGATGAGCTAGCAGCTAGTAGCACAGCCTCGAGTGTATATATAGGAAAGGGGGGGGGGGGGGGGAGACTAAATGCTGTGGTTATGTCTGTGTCTGCTAGTTCTTTGGCCTCACGGGGCCATGGATCAGTAGAGCCAAGGGATGATACGGCGCATGATGTACGACGCGCGATTTGTCTCCGTCGTCGAGCTAAACGTCATCCATTTCGCTGCAGCTCTGCTGCTACTGCGCACACACGGTCATCTCTTCGCTCCGTCGCTGCACTCAATTTTTCAATCCGTCTCTTTCTAAATCTATTATCTCGCTGATGTCACACTTTGCACTTACTTACTCCCCGCGACTCTTATTCTTCGTTTCTCTTTCTCTTTCTCTTTCAGTCGCTGGCTTTCCAACGAGTCTTTTCGCCTCTTATTCTTCTTCTAATATGGCTCTTTTTGTTTTTGTCTCTAACACGCGAGAGTATAAAGCACGTAATTATGACAAATGTGTACATTGTTATCACGGTGAAAGTTAATTACTAGAATTGCAGCTGCAAGTTGATTAATGATTGTTAATTAAACGACGTAGGGGGGTATACTTGTCCATTCAATGAAGCACGCGTGCATATGTTTGTCGACTCCCGTGTTCCGCTTCGAATGCAAACATTAATTATTTGATAAGACTCATCAATAGCGAATGCCGTAGAAATTAAAAGCAATTATTTCACTCGCATACCCCAAAATTTCCTTTATGTGTTTATTTGTTTCACCGTTGAAATACACCCGTTCTACGAAAATGAAAAAAAAAAATGACAGTTACAAAAACTGCTGCAGCTACTCGTTAAAATATTCCGCGAAGAGAAAGCTTTAGTGTCAATTGTAGGCGCAAAGTCGGCGCGAGGGAAAAAAAGTAAATAAATAAACACGAAAAACAAAACGAAAAAAATATCGTTATTCTGTTTGCAGAGGAGCATCCAGCAGCAATGCACCACGGCGACGGTAGTGCGTCGTTCGCGAGGACCGCATCGATGGCCCCGTTAATACTAGCAATAGTCAACGTGATGTTTGTATGAAGCCAACCGCGAACTTTTCGCCGATTGTGATATGTATATCTATCATCGGACTCTATAATTGTGAGAACGAGTGCGTATCTATATGTCGTCGACAAACTAGTATGAATGTGCATAACTCTGTGGATGGCCGAGGGCGAATCTGAAATTAAACGAGCGACGACTTCTTTTTCGTATATTGTATCCAGCACTCGCTCTGTTATATTCGTATAAGAACTTAGTATTTTGTTATTCGACATATAAGAAGAAACAGACGAAAAAAAAAATAAATAAATTCTATCGTGGACGAGGATTTTCAGGATTACATGACATTTGTAAATAACATTCACTGTATGTACATATCAATAAAACAATTGTCTTTGAAATATTACAATTTAGCATTTTTTAACTCATTTATTCTTCTGCATTTCCCACTTTAATTTGATATTCACAATCGAATCGATTTTCAATCACTGCAAATATTGAGTGAAGAGCAGTTTGATATATATTTAGCAAATCTAATCTCACTCGGTTCATTTCGCGATGTAGCAAGTAAATTGTACTTTTATTCGTAGCATATCGAAGCACAATTACGGCACGCGATTTATTCGAAAACTTGGGTAACGCCCTCGAAACACGAGTACCAGATGTAATTACAGCGGTGAATTTACTTGGAGGTCGCTTAATCGAATTTCTCGTTGATCAACCGAGAGAAAAAGCTAGAAGAAGTCTTTCATAACAGTCGGACGATTGTAAATCGATGGATGAAGCCAAAGGTACTCGATGCGCGGGGGGCCGACTGCAGCAGCAGCTGCTGCTGCTGCAACGAGACAATGACTCATCGACATCAATTCAGCGCTCGAGCTTCATCCTCGAGTTCTTCTTTGCATGCCGAGGAGGCACTATTGAGGTAAGCTATGAAATCGACGACCCTCGGCTGGCGTTCGATCACCGGTGGCGCAGTGACCGCCCGACATTGTTTCCCGTTGACGCCTGTCCACTTGCAACGTTTCTTCGCATAATTCGTGGGTGGCTCGTGCAACGTCATCGATTTGCCGAAGGCAAACAGACAAGGGCCGAGGTAAGGTTGTGTGTCGGGAACAGGCTGTCTGTAGGCTAGTTCGAAGCCACCGATGTCGGCCTGAGGGTTCAGCGGTAGGTCCAGCACCACTATGAAAGGTATTGCATAATTATTGCTTGTTCGCCAAAGGTACACGTTGAATAGCGCTGTTCGATATTATCAAACTGAATATAGCCGGAAATAGGGGTTGTAGATTTTAAAAGAAATTTTTCTCGTCAATTCAATCTTTAGAACGTTTTCTTAAAACTCGATGGTAAAATTTATCGGTTTGACATCGATTTCATCAAAGTCGGCTAAGGAAAGATAATTCCCTTTTAATATTCACAAGCTCACTAATGATCGCGAGACGTTGAATATAATTAAAGAAAAAAGAAACAAGCATCCTTGCGAAACGCGAGTCTCGAGTTGTCTTTTGAATATCGAGTAGTAGATCTTTGATTCAATCAAACAATTTGTCAATCAGGCAAGAAGCGAAAGCAATTTGCAGAGGCAAAGACTTTGGCGAAAGTAGGTCAACGAGGCAAGGTAAAAAAAAAGAATAAGAAGAAGCGCAGCGCAGATACGAACCCTTGACCAGGCTATCGAGTACAGCGGTATAAAGTCTGTAGGTGATCCTGGAGCTCGGCGGATGCATCCTCGGATTGGTGTTTATCTCGATGAGCCAAACCGAGAGATCGTCCATAACCATGAAGTCCGCGCCGTAGAGCTCGAAGCTGCAGCGCCGCCGGTCCATGAAGTCTTGCGCCGCCAGCATCGTCAGCACAATCGCACGTGACATCGCTGGGTATATCCTCTCGTAGTATGGCTCACCTTCGTGGCCTAAGCTTCTGCAAGCGCACATACACGTACACGTGCACACAAAAGACTACAGGAGCTCGCTCAATCTAATCCGACTTGATACGCTGCTGCATTGCTGGCCGCTTTTACGCTTTTCGCTCTCTCTCTCTCTCTCTCTTTCTCTCTCTCTACCTCTCTCTCTACCTCTATCTACCTCTCTCTCTACCTCCCTCAAGGCTATATCGACCATTCTCTGCATTCCCCGAGATTTAGAGCTCGATACCACTTTATTGAGAGTTTCTTTTTCCATTACTCCTATCCGCGTGGATACCCACTTTTTTGGACTTTGAATAAAGACTTTGATTTTCCGAAATAATTATGAGATTGCTTTTTTTTCGGCGCGCGATCTGATACAGTTCATTGGAAATTTTGTTCTCTCTTGTCTGACCGAGCGTTGACATACGCTACTGAAAAAAAAAAAATTTCACGTTCTACTTGTTCGCTTTAAAATTTATCTACTCCGTCAAAAGAATTGCAAATGACGACATTTCGCGAAAACACCGAACTGAAGCCAATAAAGGTGTAAATGAGTACTAGAGCGCGCGCGATGCTACCGTGAACAGAAAAAATTTAATTAACGCTGATTGAGCCGCAAGTACTTTTTCAAAACTCGACGGTAAAAAATTTTACATGCAGATTTGAATTCAATGCCTCGAGAAAACTATTGCTAATGAATTTCGAAACACCGCTAAAAATATGCTGTCGGTTATGGTGCAATCAGCGTGAAAGCATGAATGACGCAACGCCGTTCCTTTTGAGCCGTAATACCTATTCAATCCAGTATTCATTGAATTTTCATGCGAGGACGTGTGAAATGTAATACAACGTATTCGATATCAAAGAGTTTGAAAAGCACGTCGATCGTTGCGATTGCGAGCTTTGACATTCAGCAATCAAGCGTTCAATGGAAAAGACACTTTTAAAATACGTCATTGAAATTGATATTTTTGCTCGAATTACCGATTTCACCTGACAAAGCTGATGCTTGTCATAAAAGCCTTTACAAGTGTAAATAGAGAAGTGTGAGAGAAATAATATCGTGAAAATTACTTCAAATATTCGTTGAGCTTCTCGCAATTCCACCCTTGATCACGAACGCTGGGCTGCTGCTGTTGCTCGCCGGCAAGTTCTTCGCCCCGGCTTCGTCTGCGTCGCCTCTCGTGGTCATATCTCTCTTGCACGGCCGTGTTGCATAGATGGATCGCCTCGTGATAAGTTGCGGAGGTGTAGGGCTTGGAGCTGAGCCGCAGTAGAGCCTCCCTGAAGACATTTGCCCCAATGCCCCACCCCAGTAATGACTCTCGGTTCTCCTCTCCTCGGGCAAATGGGATTCTCGAGCGGCGGCGGCGACGACGACGACGACGACGACGAGTGACCGTCGCCGCTCGAGGGCCCTCTTGCCTATTATACTCCTCGCCGAATCGATTTCGCAAGAGGTTTGTTTGACGCTCCAGAGAATTCTAGATGACTTTGCACGTGATCTCTCTCCACTACCTCGACCCATCCTCGCCCATTTCCTCGTTATGCGCTATTCGACTCACTTTTTTTTTTATTCATTATGAGAGTCAACAGTTACGCGGGCAGGGTTTATTTAGCCGACTTCCGTTATATTACAACTAGATGAGCGGTTGCAGAAAACCGTTTGTATAAAGAAAAAAAATACGTAGAACCATTCTTCAAGTTCGATTGGAGTCAACATGATAATTGCAATATTGGATTTCAATACGTTTGGAGCTATAAAAAAGTTGAAATATTTTTTGTAATACTCGTTACACTCTCTTTTTACAAAAGCATATAAAGCTTCTACGTACCCGTTACAAAATGCGTTCAAATATCCTTCGCTCATAGAATATTATTCGCGCTTCCCGGAAGAGAATATTAACATTGGATTTCCAACTTCGATGTAGCAACTCAAATACGTACTACATTAAACCATATTACGAATTTCACGTGATTCTCATAAATTCGGATATTCATATGTCCGTTTGTATTACAAACTTTGTTTAAACTAAATTCATAAAACAAGGGGTAACTTGGTATTGAAAATCGAATAGCAGCGAGCAGATCAATCGATAGCAATTGATAATCGATTAAAAATAATGAGAAATACCAACTTAACAAAGAAAAAATACGAACCTAACTTGCTACTTACAAATAATTGTCTATAAAATGAGAAGAGGAGGAGAAGGAGAATACCAAGTAATAATCATTAAAAGTACGTGAGTCAGGTGCTTCACTCACTTAAAAGTCCATATAGTCATGGGGAAGGTCGAGGTGACAAGGAACCACTGTCGGATGTCAAACTTGGTTGCGTGCACGAGGAGAGGACGCTCTGCAAACGGAAGGAATGCTTGTTTGTCTTGGGAGAACGTGCGGGTAAATAGGTAAACGACTCAAAGGTCCGCAAACACACTCTCTCTCTCTCTCTCTCTCTCTCTCTCTCTCTCTCTCTCTCTCTCTCTCTCTCTCTGCCTCGCTTCGCGTTGGAGGAGAGAAACATTACCGATGTACTTTTGAACGAGGTAATAGTCGCGAGGTTTGCCATCCACTCGCTGCATGATAGTCTTGAGATCGTGCGTCATGAAGATACCCGAGCCGCAACACAGATTGCTCGGTTTGACGATCCATATGTTCTTCTCGCCGTTCAACTCGAACTGCGAATCCAATTTCGACAGCTTCTCCAGCGCTGATTGAGCTGCCGCTTGGAGTGCCTGTAAACATCGAAACTTTCATCGTGCAAATGCAAACAAATCTTGCGGTGTGGCTGTTGAAAAATACAATCCATTGGCTAGATTGAATAAACATTGCTTTCCGCGTTTCTGCCCGGTAGTATTGGTTTTGACAGAGCGTCTATCGCGCAATATCGAGTCCAGGCGAAATTTCAACTTTACAATGTTCCTGGTCGTTCGCCTAAATTTTCTAGTACATTTTTTTATCTGCTACTCTGCGGTCTGGTGTTTCATAAAATGCTATCAATAAATCCCGCTATAGATATTAACATCGACATACAGCTTTCCCTACACATATTACTTCAGCGTAAAGTTGTGCTAGTTGAAATTTTAATGAACTTCATAACATAGAGCTTACCAATATCGTTAAATTATTGTTCTCACTCGTTGTCAAGTACGCACTTGTTCTCGTATCGGAGATAAGGAAAAGCCGAGAGAAAAAAAGTTCACTCGCGAACGAAAGGTCCAACAGCCCGTGAAGTTCGGATAAATAAATTGATTGATGCCCGAAGTCTACAGGCATATCGCAAGAAGCATATCGACAAGAAGTATAGGCGCCACATACACACACGTACGCACAAACTGAAATATAGAGGGTGAGAAAGGGGCGGAGAGATGCGCGAAGCTTCTCGCAAGTAAGTAACTCGTGCTATCTGCCTCACAGATTCGACATCGAAAACTCTCTCTTTCGTGGCGCAACGATATCTCATCCTCGGCATCGCTCGCCGCCTCCCCCATTACCATAGCTCGCCTAGCCAAACTTCTCGATACTTTTCAGCGTGACTCGACGCTTCCGAAAGCAAGCGAGAAAGAAGAAGAAGAAGAAGCAGAGAAAAAAGAAGAAAAAAAGAAGAGGGAGGATGAATAACAGATACGCGCGAGCCGCTAATCCCAACCGCCATTATCATAATCAAAGGGCTATTCCATCTCCAGTTAAATAATACAGCCACGAGCGATAAATCATTGGCGATGTATAGCAAAGCTGCCGCTATGGAGGGAACGAGAAAAATCTCCGCGCAGTACACTGCGCGGCATGTAAACATGCATCAGTTGGTTTTGCTGTCTGGGCGAATGTGTACGTTATACGCGCTGACTGTGCGAGCGCCGCTCGATCTGCTCTTTTTTCACCCCCCTACACCACTGCTGCTGGAAGTATGAATTTACGATTTGGCCTCGATGTTTTAAGTTGCTGTTTCGGAAAAAAAGGGGGAAGGGGCCGCGAGTCGTGATTAATTCTCCCATTTCACCTCGCTTATATTGTGATTCGCGCGGTGTGGTGGTCCTCTCTGACGCGTTTTGCTTGCTGTTGTCGATGATATGACTTTTGAAATTTTTTTTTAACGATAGGATGTAGATATATATATCGTTTTTGCTACTACGTCGACAATTCTGTATGGTTTGTTTAACTTTTTCCGAGGGGAAAATACAAGCTACTCGTTGTTGTCGATTGAACATCAATATCGCCTCGTCCGCGCAGAATTTGTTTTGTTTTCCGTGATTTTACGGCGAATTGTTAATGGAAATTTGTTTGCGTACGTGTGAAAACTCGGCTACAATCAATGCCGCATTGAACAATCAAACATTTTGAACGTTAAATTTTCATCGAGTGACATTGTATTGAATTCTCTATTGAAAATCCTCGTGGTGTTTTCCGTAAATAAAAAAAAGATTTACCGCGAAAATAAAAACGCGTTTTTTCTTAAAAAAAGAACAAACATTAAAGTTCGAAAGTAAGACTCCGAGGCAGATAGTCGAGAACAATTTCTCAAATTGTCTCGTCGCTCACCTCAAGTCGATCGGGATCGGTCCTCGGCAAATTTGCCATTCCATTAGGCTTGTACAAGAGTCTCTCGCAATCTCCGGCGAATAATAGCCATTCGTCTTCGCTTATCTCTCTGTCCACCTCGGCGTCGATGTCCTCGTGCTCCAATTCGGCGATTTGTTCCTCGCAGCATCTCACTGCAAACTCGATCTGCTCCAGGGGGACCTCCGTCTCACCGCCTCCATCTGTCGGCTCTTGTTGCTGCAACGGCAAACATTCTTTCGTAGCTGAACTTTTGCTCTCGTTGCCTCGACAACTCTTCGAAAATACTTTTGCTCTAGTGCATTCTGTTTATTTTTCCTTTCGAATTCTTTGAGCGTCAGAGTTTCTCTTGTGTGTTTCTCGGTTAGTCTTTTTTTTCTGACTCGACGCGGAAAGAAGTAATTGAAACTGACGTATCTATACAAGTGTTTTCTCGGCATCAATTCAATATCCTATTTATCAAGTTAACGTCGGTCAAGACTTCGGATGCGATTTGAAAATTCATCGAACAGACGTGAATACGTGTTTTCACGGTTGACGGGGCCACGCCGTATAGAACAGAGAACAACGACACTGACCATCTCGTCGGCATCCGGAACGTTGACCTCGGCATTCGTGACGCGACGTACAAACCGCCTGAGCAGCGCGACAGCGGCGCAGCGCCGAAAATCTGCGACGAAAGCCGCAAGCTCACGACTGGGGTTGTAGCTGCGGGGAAACAGCACGTCCGCGACGCTCGCTTCGTGCAGCCAGTGCGCCTCCTGCAGCACGTGGGCCATGCCCAACTGCAAAATACGTGAATACGACGGCTTTTAGCTGTTATCCTACCCACCACACGCGCAGCATCTTCGTCTCGCTGCGCGACCTATGTGAATTTTTTCCGGAAATACTCGAATTTGAAATAGAAATGGAAAATAATGAGAATGAACGGATTTTCGTGTGCATAAATTCGAAATTTAATTCCCAACGAAGCGCGGAAAGCTTTCAGCGGAGCTTATCAGATATAGTGCGCTGAAAACCTCAAGTATTTCGTCGAAATGTGAGAATTAAATCAGCTATTAGTGCAGCATATTTGAATGGCTGGTGCATTCATAGAACATCTGAATGGGGATTTGCGGATGTACATGGAAAAATAAAACTCGGTGAAAAATACTCGGAAACGCGGAAAATTAATGTTCCTTCCTGGGAATATGTTTTGATTGGAATATTTCAAATTCTACTATTTACTTTTTGTCACACATGCACGATTTTGCCAATTTTACGCCCGCAAAAAACGACCTAAAGTGCCGTTTTTCCGACCAGCGGACAAAAAAATTAATTTCTGCCCGCTGCAACTTTTTTTTGCTAATCGTTAACGAAACGCTCTTTATATAATAAATAGTCATACACACATATATCTACATTCCTTTTCCTCGCAATTACATATATGTATATATATTTTTGTTTTCATTTTGTCATTTTATATGAAATAAGTGTATGTGTGAATAAATCAATAAGAAGTAGTTGCCACGTTGGAGACCTGTTATATTTTGCTCTCTTTTTATGGACGCAAAATCGCAAAATCAATACATGCGTGACAAAAAATATCATACGCACCATGGGCTAAAGGTGTTTTTTGACCTCGGGTGCTTGCAGTGCTCGTCATCGGCTCGCAAACGCACTTGGCTTCGCCTCGTGCTAGCTCACCTCGACTCGTACTGCAATTGCCCCCTCGCTCAAAAAAGACCCCCTTTACGCCCTTGGTACGTAATGTACTATTTAATAACCAACGTTATTTTATAATTATTACCCTGACTTCCCGGAATATAATCTGATTGAAATATTTCTAGTTCTGCTATTTACTTTTAATAATCTACGTTATTTTATATTACAATTATTGTATTTTTTTGAAGTGCGGATCAAAAATAAATGTGAAATCAATATTTCTATTTAACGCGAACAAACTTTTAAAGTTGATGACTTTTCAGCAGAAATATGAAGCGAATTTATTAAAAGTGACTGGAAGCTTGATTGATTAAAATAATATTCGCTTTCTGTGTACGCGTGTGCAATTCCACAGCAATAATTCAGCGAACGCCCAATTAAGCAGTTAACAGTGTAATTTATTACCGAAAATTGTTGGGTGCGAGTTGAAACGAAACTTATACCACAAAGTCATGCTTAGTTTGCAATGAATTTATCGTCCGGTCGTATGCTTCGCTAACATTTCCGTTTGCCGAATTGCCACGGCAGAGCTCAATATTCAATGCATTCGCGAAAATCAATTGAACAAACAAGAGAGAAAATCAGTGAGATTTGATTGGACTAACCTTGGAAGTGTAGAGCGAGGGTTTGTGAAATCGATTCAGAAGTACACTAGTGGAAATCGAACGATCCCACTCGGAAAAGTCGTTGCGGCAGTCCCAAATGAAATCCGGTTGCGTGTGTCTCAATAACGCGTAGGTTAATGCTCGTTCATTCAGTGTGCCATCGGCAAGCCTCACGTCGCCGAGTGACTTAACCGACTCGAGATTCACGCTTGCTGCTGTAGCTGCGTGGAGCAGTTTGCAAGGGATTAGTATTTTGGAAGGGATTGATTAGGTTACGTAATCCTATTGATCAAGCTTACAAGGATTTGCTTGTACATAATTCATTTGTGTAAGCAGTGTGGACACCAATTTTCACTCGAATGATTCGTACAAAGAAATTAAACACAATTATGATACAAGAATATTCAAGAACTCGTAAAGAAAGTTTAAGTATTTGAAAGAATTGATGAATTTACATGACGCAGAAAATATAACGCTGCAGTTTTCGGCTTCCAATTCGAATAAATTAATTATGCGCTATTCGAATGGAGCTAAATAACGGAGACATTTTTTTTTATTGAAAAATAACCGATCGCATCTAATATTGAATTTGATATTTTATATTGAATCAATTTAAAAGAATACATTCAAAAGCACCATCCAATTGCACGTTATAACCGATCAATGATATGATTAATCAAGTAAACAACATCGACGAGCACAACCGCGACGTCGATTACTTTTTGAGAGGATTCTGAAAATTGCCATCCGTATGTTATTCGCGCGAGCGAAAAATAATAAACGTTCGGTGTAATAGTTTCCAATCGAGATGAAACGAAACCCGATATAATCAATCAACGAGAATTACCAATGCTTTCTGCGTTCGTAAACAAGTGGAATCAATCAAGCTTTTATGTAAAAAATAAAAAAAAAATAACGAGAGGTAGCAATGTACGTCATGTCACAAGTATAAAACTGACACTTGGCCGTGTACGTGCCGGGTAATGGCCATTTGTGCGAAAAGCTTAATCGCCCATAAATCCGAAATAATCCAGAGGCCCCTGCCGAAAATAACAATTTAGCGAACGTCTTCATATCTTTATATTCGCGGCAACACCCGAGGCACATAAAACCGTACTCGTCGTCCATAAAATTTCGCTGGAGCGAAGCGCTTATAAACAAGATTACGTCGGAAAGACAGAGAGAGAGAGAGAAGCGACCTCGTCAAAACTTTCATACGGTCATTATTTCGAAACGACGTTTACTTTCGGGCAATATTTGCTTTGTGCTCTGGCGCACAATGGACCAACCGTATGGAAGCGATCTCGTCCTGCTCGGCTCGTACTTCTGCACCCAACCGCGCTCCTCAAGGGCCTCCTTCAGCCTTGGCAACTCGCCTCGTATCAGAAATACCTTGTGCCGCTGTGCCACCCACACACGGGTCGATGATTTTTTACCGGAAATCAAGTTTCTCGTTAGTTCCAAATGCTCTCTTTTTTGTGACCTATTTTCTTTTTGTTTCGTTTTGTTTTTGTTTTTTTTTTCGTCCTGCCTATTGTGTATAGATGAATCTCGATTTGCAGAGAAAAATTCACTTTGTTTGGAAAAGGTTGGAGTTTTTGTACGCATTAGAAACAGTTTTGCTTGCTATTCGATTCTCTGCAGTTTGAATAGCGTTGCGATTGTTATTTTCGATAACGTTTTTAATATTTTATTATGAAGTCATTGATGCACATTAACCGTCATCATAATAATACCGAGTTTATCACTAATTTTTATAGAATTCATGTCATTAATTTATGTGGATAATATACTACGGTCGATAAACGTGAAAATAATTACGCGACATAATATTGAGAAATACGGTAAAATATTGCTGCTGTGAATATAAAAATTAAACCAGTGCATTTCACGGAAAATAATCCGAAAAGGCTGACTATATCAAAGCGTTACTACTGAAAATGAATGGACTAATGAGTACTGGGAATTCGAATAGCAGAATTTACGATTAATATCATCTAAAACGCTAGCGGGCGAGGTACATAAGGAGTAAAATGAATTCGAGGAACCTTTATGGCCTCCTCGACTTTGGCTTTGACTTTCTTGAAGGTATCGTGCCTGGCTAATTCGTCTTCGTGAGAGGACGGGCTGCTCGGCTCGTTAGGCCCTTGCTCGTCGCAGCCGCTCGACAGAGCGTCGCACTTGAAGTAGCTCGATTTCACCGAGGACATCGCATTAAGGAGACTGTAACGATAATCCGACAGCTGCTGCTGCTGCTGGCTCGCCATCCTCGAGCTGGATCGAGCTCGATTGTAGGGATTCTCGTTTTTGCTAATCTCCACCAGCGTCTCACCCGCGTCCGCTAACTTCAAGATCGTCGGCGATATGGCTATCACTGCGCCGTTGCTGCTGCTGCTGCTGCTGTTTTGCTCTTCACTTCGTGCGTCGTTCCGGAAATTAGGGATACGAATTTTCCGTTTCAAACACAAAACAAAGCGAAAGACAAGCACGCGACTTCGGCGCTTTTCTCTAATTGGCTGGCAAAAAAAAGGAACTTTGACCAGAAATCGACAGATCAAATTATATCAAGGATTATTCATGTCAATATCAAACTCAATGCTATATTAATTGGGAGCAAATCTTTCTTTGAGAGCTTACTCCTTCACTGAATTCGAATTCTGTGATATGTTTCACTGCCCTCTAACATCCATACTAGGAAGTCCCAATTAGACCACATTCGACGTCAAATTAATCTAAAATCAATGTCACTAAAGCGTAGCAACGTGCTCTGTCCATAAATTACAAATTTTGACGTAAGGACGGGTCTTTGAGAGGATGAATTTTGGAAACGTATTCCAATCTCGCGGATCTAAACTTCCGCGTAAACGGGAGACGCTATCAACTTCAATCAGATCTATTTATCTTGGCTGTTGTTAGAGCAAACCCCGAAGTTAAAACTGCCAAAAAACGAGCAAAGCAACATAACTGAGGAGCGAGAGGAGAGTGGGGGCGATGCGCAACGTCTCGAGCATTTTTAGACTCCGAAAGGTAAGTTCTAAGTGAAGCCAAGTGGACCTGATAAAGTTGTCTGGGCAAACTAGTTCTAAGTGAAAAAGTAAATACACATACTTCTGTTGGCTTCTTGTCGGAGCAGCAGTGGCGGCGGCGGCAGCAACGGCAGTCGGTGCTGTCTGATCGGTCGCCAAATTCTTTTTGCCAGTCAGTAACGTTGGCGTCGAAGCTCGTACCTCGCCGTGATTGTACCTTCTCAAGTAGTTTTTACTGTAAAATTTTGGCGGCTCTTGAGGCCGCTGCCGCCTACTCCTCGACGAGTGCTCGCGATTGCTTTTGCTCTTTGCATCAACGGCCTGCTTCTCCATTTTTCCAGCTTCGTAAAAGCTCCAGAGAGCTTTGCAATTTTAAAGTGTTTCGATGTACTTTTACTTTTGCTCCCGTAGCTGCGCTCTGTGTATGTATGTGTGTGCTTTTTTTTCCTTCTCTCTCTCTCTCTCTCTCTCTCTCTCTCTCTCTCTCTCTCTCTCTACAAATCCCCTCCCTTTCTCTTCTTTGCTATTTTCCCTCGGCGCTGAACAGTTTTTTTCTTCTCCTATCGAGTTCCGCTCTCTTGCACTGAAATAATTTAGAATGATCTGAAACTTTGTAGGTTAATTAATGACTCGGTGTGTTTGTGTGTGTTTCTGTGTATATGTGCGCGCCGCGAAAAGTTTGGTTAGCGGTTATCCCCGGAGTTTGTAAACATCGTTCGGATGTTTTTAACGAGCGTGGCCCCGTTGATAGTAGTTCATTATTGTGTGCTTATGAGTGTTGAATCTCGATCGACAAGGAAATAATTATTCTCCAAGTTTTATTCTCTTTCCTGGCGTACACCGGGTAGAATTGGCTTTTGTATTTTCGAAATAGGTTGGAAGTCCATGAATATTCAAATTACACGATACACGCAGCTGCTATAGACGGTAAATTATCGCGAACTTTGAAAAAAACTTCAAGCAGCTTTTTCTCTGTTCTTCTCCCCTAGAACATCTGTAGCAAGCTAGCAGCAGAAGCAGCAAAATATTAATTGAAAAACTTTTGCGAAAAGAAGAAGTAGGAAGAAAAAAGAAATGGAAGTATTCTAAGCGTTGAGTCTTTTTTTTTTAATGACTAGCGACAATAAAGCATCATCCTGCATCGTTCACTCTTATCGCGTGCCTCAGCGCAGCCCGCATAAATGAGGCAGTAGCAGCAGCAGCAACAGCAGTAGCGAGCCGCTCAAAGAATATATACATCGTCGTATGCTGCTGCTCTGCTAAATTTCGAAGCAGCCCCAATTTTGATCCCTATATTCCTTGCCCTATCTTTCTCTCTCTCTCTCTCCCCCTTCCTCTTGTGCATATTTAATTAATCTCAGCGCGGCGCTCACTTGCAGATAATTTACTTATACAGCTCGCGCAGGTGTTTTCTCGGAACTGCCTTTGAGACGCGCGCGCTCTCCATCTCTTCTCCCGCGAGTAGTGTCGCGTTCAACGGGAGAAAGTCTCTTGCGAGCTACGAGGCAAATTCAACGAGACCTCATTATGCCTCTCAGGCGAACAAGTCAATTAATTACTTAAGAGCGTATCGCAACGCGCGCGACTATATATGCCGCCAGCGAGCAGTAAAGTCGCTCTCCCTCTCTGGACTGCTTATATTACTTGTTTGCTCTCTTTTCGTCGTTTTCAGTGCGCGAAATTACCGAGAGAGAGAGAGAGAGAGAGAGAGAAAAGAAAGGCAGGCTTTTCAAGCATCCTCGATATGCTATTTAATTTTTTCGTGCGCGTCCGACTAAAATAACTTCGTACTACTTTGCATTTTGCTTTTCTATTTTCATTCGATTGGAATTCGCACGGAGCTCTCGTTTGATTCGCGAGGAATAATAATCAACGTTCGGCAAATCAAATCGGGTCGATTACACAAAGTGCGTCGACGATTCGAGTTGAATATACAATACATTGGACAAATAATAATAATATACACGTAGATGTTGTAGAGGTATAGCTCTGTGTAATTGAGGTTGTAATTGCAAACAAATTCGGACGTGCACAGCGCCAACTTCACTTCTGTTTGATCTGGATCTGAAACTGAGCCAGTTTGAATGGTAAATCAATGATGAAAAATATTATGTATTTTCTCTTGCTGATTGCGATACAACACTCTGTTATCATCAATAATAAAAACAAACTGACAAAGTAAGCCGTCATTTTCATTTCGTTTACCTAACCTCTTATTTGCAACAATTTGTTTTCTGAAAAGTAGTATTCATCAACGCAGTTCTAATTCCAGAAAACCAACAATCACGAGAAGTAGCCGTTTAGCAAGCCGCTATATTTTAACGGGTAAAACACTAGTCTGGCAGAAGGAAAATGCAAAAAAAAAACAACATTGCGGAAAGTATGTTTCAATTTTTCGCAGCGCTCGAAACATCACGAGATTATTACTCTCGCCGTAATAATCATGCCAGGAGCAGTCAGAGCGAGAAAATCAACAGCGAGAAAGGCAAAGAAAAAAAAAGGTAACAAAAAAACAAGAGCTCGGGAAAACGTATACATTTAAGTGCGGCAACCGCTGATAGCGGCGCGGCGGGCGCGCGCGAAATAACGTCTGCGCGAAATCTCTCTCCGGGCTGGTTTTCGCGATGGCGATGAGTCCCGGAACACTTATAATTAGCCTCGTTTCTCATCGACACTTACGCGCACGAAAATTCCCAGTGAAATCTCGCTCGGCTCTCGCGCGCGAGCACTGGCTATTCATTATAATAATGGACGACCCCATCGGCCTCTTCCGCTTAAGGGCTGCAATTGTGGACGCCGAGTTTAAAAGCGCCTTTGGTGATTAGAGAGAGGGAGAGAAAACGCAAGCGCAAGCGGTTACTTAGCCTCAGTTAGTTAGATTTTTTTTTTTTCGTTTTTTTTTCACTCTACTCCAATCGCCAGATGATGATGAAAATCAAGCCAGTTACTCTACGAGGGTGAATCAACGTAAACGCAAGGATTATATTTGGATGATTAACGAATAATAACGTGGTCATATCAATGTTTGTGAGCGCACTTTTGAAAGAAATGAGGCAATGATATAAATAATATAGCTTGCATAAAAAATCAATAAGAAATGAAAGGCCGCATAATTTACGCGTGATGTTGGTCACATTTTCCGTGATGATCGAATAAAAACGACATCGTCTGTATAAGCATTACTTTTGAAAGCACTTGAACTTTCGCGAGCGATTATTAACGAGAGTAAAGTTATTACGCGCAATAACGCAGGTTTAATTTTACGTCACATTATTCAAAAGGATTGCTGCATCGGGCTTTAATTTTATGAAAAAGCGATCTGCAGCGCCATGAAATATTGCAGCTGATTTATATTGAGTGCAATGCGTTTGTGGGTATTTATTTTTCCTTTTAAAAATCCAACTTTTTAACGTAAAAAAATGAGTAATTTTAATATTGAATTAACATCTTTTCTGCTCGATATAACTTTTAGGAGTACCGACAGTGGCATTCAACCTCGTACAACAAAAGAAGAAAATAAGCTTTTATCTAGCTACAATGGTAAATTGAGCAAGAGTAGACATCAAGGGTGCTCGACGTAAATGCGAATGCTCGGAATTATCTTTTGAATATAAAAGGAACTGCGTTTATTTTTTCATTTTCCATTGCGCTGTATTTTTTCTCTAAGTACGCGAATGGCTTTTTACAGGAACGTGAGTTGAGAGGCCAACTGTTTATAGAGCTATATAATTTCATATTTTAGGTTTATTCGCAGATTTTAAGAGGAGAACCATGGTGTAGATAGTTTGGAGAAGAACATCATGAATTATTGATTGAAATATAAACTCGAAAAGTCATTTCAAATTTTCTTTCCCACAAGACAAACCCCAATAATCCGTCTATCGCAAAATTTAAGCAATGCAGCAACCGCAAGAAACGAAGAGTACACGTAGGAAGATAGGCGAGTCGAGAGAATGAAATCACGGTCAACCGTAAACTGTTCGACAAATCGAATCACAGAGGCCCTACTAGCCTCTCACACACACACACATACACACTGCGGGTTTGTATAGTGAAAGTAAGAGCCGTGGCGCTTAATTCAGTGGTGGTTGGTATACGCTCGTATAAATATAGCTATATACACGTACAACGAAGGTATACAGCACGGAGCTCAAGAAAGGATCTTCGATCGCGTATGCGCTCGCTGTAACGGGCGCACATTTGATATTGTATCGGGTGACGCGGTGCCTGCGCATATAACAACCTCTTCCGCAGGCTATATTGTCGAGCGACACCCGATCCACCAACTATATATACCACCACCCAGTCACCGCTGCCTATCGTAACGGAATTGGGTTCTTCGTGTATATATCAAGTAATCTCGCTTCACCGTGGCAGCGAAAACGATATGACTCGCTCGCCTCGTTCAATTAACCATATTCCTTTAGTCGTCCTTCGTCGTCTATTTTTAACGGCCTGCATTTTATTTTTGCTGTAAGCTATAAAAGGAATTGGGACAATTGGCCGATAATGAAGAGAGATTGGCTAATTTGCCAATTGAGTGAAGATTATAACGATTGCGATTGGTTTTTTAAAAAGTGGGGCTCGCTTGAAAGTAGTCGGGAATTAAAGTGTTCTTTCTTTTAATAACTAATTGCGGATATTGTAACGAGTGCTCATTATAATTAAATTCGATATTAATAATGCTCTTTTTAACTTATTGAGTAAGCTATTAAACGAGTTATCAAAAAATTATTTTTTTTTTCCTTGCAACTCGAGCGCAATCAAAATCATGAAATTGAGCAGTTTTCAAAGGAGTAAAAAAAAGTAAATACAAAGATACAGCGAGGGTTCGACGATTGACCGATTAAAAGCGAAACAAAACGAAGAAAGGCGTAAACGGGCGTCGTAACGATCGATAATGGAATCAGCAGATAATCCTCGGGCTAGCGAGACTAGACTGGAAGCTTTGAACTAATTGTGGCTTTGGCCAATTTGCGAGTCGATTAGCGCGCGGATCTAAACGCTGCACGCGGCTACGTCTTTTCTAATGTCCCCTTTAAAACTATAGCCAAGTGATACATGCGAAGACGATTGAAGCGTTTATGAGTCATCGATGCGAGCGACTTGTATCGCTTCGACGCTCTTGCGGAAAGCAACTTTTGAAACGATCAATCGGCTGGAAACTTGGTTCGGCTACGCGACGGATCATTGATTCGCGAACGTAACGCCAGATAGTTCGACTGTTTTTTTTTTTTTTTTGTTGTTGAAAGCTTACGCGCGAAGTGCTACTATACGCGAATGGCCGATTAATTCGGTTCTGTTGCCGTTTTTATCGTGCAGCTGCCTTTTTGTTCGTTCGTCACATATAGTAATATTCCGCTCCAAAAGTGAGATGCGACAAAAAAATGAAAGAGAGTTTACGAACAAATAATTCGATTGCGTGATCGACATTTTTCACGTTAATGGGATTTTTGTTTTTATTGAGCCGATAATCCACTTTCGAAGCTACTGTTTGAAATTACAAATTATTTTAACATGTTAAATAACTATCTGGACAACAGGTAATAAGTGAAATATGAAAAAAAAAAAATTTCATGGGAAATTCAATTTACGTACAGCAGCATCATCCTATTTCCCAAAAATTCCCAATACACCCAAGGGCAAAATGAATTTTCCAACGTTGCTAAACTCGCGAGTTGTATACCAATCGCCTAAGCGACAAGTGCATAAAGTATACTCGCAAGCAGGTGCATGTATATATACAGGTCGACGTAAAGTGTAAACTCTTAGATGTAAGTCTGGCAAGCATGACACGCGCGCGTATCGGATGTTTGCTGAAAAAACACGCTGAGTATCGTCGTCGTCGTCGTCGTCTCTCTCTCTCTCTCTCTCGGCACGCAAGAAATACAACATCGCCGCTCGCACAGCTCTGCTTGGTTGTGTATGTGAATATACGAGGGAGGACGGTATACGCATTGCATATATATATACACACACGATATATACATACACTTGAAATCCTGTGCACTCGACTATTCCCTCTTGTGCGCGGGCTTATATAGCCCACTGAAAAAGTTATCAATTTTTTTTTTTTTTTTGCAAAAGCTTTCTCCAACGTCCACCGCGCAGCGGCTGCCACGCTTCAAGAAGCATATCGAATGAAATGCTTTTGTGTGCTTATGGCTTTTCTTTTTTTTACCTTTTGGTGACCAACCATCAACGTTGATGTTTTTTCTCTTTTTTTTTCTGTTGCTATTGTGCGATGATATTTTGCACCCCGAAACGTTATACATTCCTACGTTCTTTCAAAAGTGATTGGATCCCACGATTCTTTCTTCAGTTTCATTGAAAAAAAAACAATAAGAGAAACTTCAGCATCGTTAATTGTTCGACAAGCTCAGAGGATAAATCCGAAAGAAAGCTGAGTTTTTCTATTTACTTTTTCTTGTTACATGAGAGAGGTATTATGCTTATTTGTAGAAAATAAATTGCAGATTAGCGCTGAGATTCTCAGAAAGAGAGAGAGAGAGAGAGAGAGAGAGAGAGAGAATGATGCAGTACAGAGTCTTAAAGGCTGAAAGCCCAAGAGCTCAGAGTGTACAGTGCGCGCACAGAGTCAGGTCAGGGGCCGATTACCACCATTTCCACTTGAATCACCTTTTGTATTTTAACAGGGGAAAAAGGAGTCTTAATTAGAGTAACGTAAACCCCAATTACAACGTAACACAGATTTTCGATTTTAAATTGTAAAAAAAAAAGAAACAGACGAACATACAAGTGATACACGTTGCATCCGGTCAAAGCAAGTTAAGCCAATACCAAGAGTCTAAACTTAATACCATATATAGAACGCGCACACTCAGATAGCTGGCAAGCGCAAGCTTTTCCCGCGGTACCTTACGTCGCGGCGCGGCCAGTATATATAGCCAGCTGCACACTCCCCAGCAAATACGAGGCAGTTCTAATCAAGCCGACCACAGCCGCACTGGGAATTCGCAAGGCGCGGGCAAATACTGCCTACACCGCGCGTGTACCCTTGTAAAAAGCTCTCCAGTGGCCTTTACCGAAAGAAGCTGGAGTATAGAAAATTTACCTGCAACTTTACTCTCTGTTTTTTTTTTCTCGCTCGACTTATTTCGACGCGTTTAAATTTATTGGGTATTCAATTGAATGCTTCTTTTTTTTGGAGGACATACTTTAACCATGTTTGTCATAATTTGTACCAAACTGCTGTACAAACAAGCTTTGGTATACCGACTTTATGTGCAATAAATATAGGTAAACACAAACAGAATATTGCACTGATACTCGTAAACTATGTTTATCTTTGCCGTTAAGCAAACATGTACTCGCGATCACGAGCTTCTTGCCTCGGTATTAACTTTCTTCGAGAATTTCAGTTTAGAAAATGTAGATTCTGTAAAAAAAAATACTCTCTCTCTCTGTCTCTCTCTCTCTCTCTCTCTCTCTCTCTCTCTCTCTTTCATCCTCCAAGGCTATAAAGGCGCATATGACGAAATCCAGAAAACAATACCTATTTTCTGAGGAGCAGAATTCAAAAAATTTTTTTCGCCACTAGGACTTCCCGATCTGTTTCCTCTTCTTATTTAAGGTATATAGTGACAGAAAATGCTCGTGAACATTAGAAAAGTCCGCAGGAACTACTTTTTTCAGCATTTTTCCGATATTAATAACAAACTAAAAATGTAATTATTTTGCAATTTTTTTGATAACTTGTCACCGGATGATTATTTTTGAATAAAACTTTTTTCTACGTAAAGGTCTTCTTTTTTTCTATCATTTTGAGTGGTCAAAAATGTTTCTAGCGGTCTTAGAAGCCGAGAAATCAGTATTTGAAGAAATGCCGTTTTTCGCCAATTTTCAGTGAGAAAAGCCCATTTGATTATAATGGGAAAATGTCGAAAAAGTAGTTCCTGCAGATTTTTCTAATGTTCACGAGCATTTTCCGTCATTATATACCTTAAATAAGAAGAGGAAATAGGTCCGGAAAAGCGTAAAAAAATTTTTTCAATTCTGGTCCTCAGAAAATAGGTATTGTTTTCTGGATTTCGTCATATACATAATTTGACTTGCCCGTAACAAGCGAATGAGGTTTACTTACTTGCAAATTCAAATTATGACTTTTCTTTGAGGTAGACCTCTGCAATTGCAGCTAGTTTAAACAGCATTAAGTTTGATCTCACAGCAAAATATCAAAGCTTTCAAGAATAAAGCATAAGACACAAATCACAATTATACATACTAAGGGAGTGCTCGCTCGAGAAAATTGCGTTACCTTATACCAGAATAAACGCAAAACATCAAGCACACACACACGCTCAAACACACACGCGAAACTATAAGACACGCGCCATTCTCTCGAGCTCATTCACACGTCGTCGCTAACTACATTAGCCTCGCTCGCTCGCTCATATTCCATAATGAAAGTCTCATCAAAAGTTTCAGCCGGGCAAGCCTCGTGCTATATATACGTACATGACGCCTCTCGCGCGCGAGCATGAGGAGACAAGTACTTTGGCAGTTGAAAAAGGAGGCCTCTACAACGGCAAATTGGCTTAGCAGCGAAGAGAATTCTACTCGTTGATCGAATGCACTCACACACACACACACACACACACACACACACACACACACACACACACACACACACACACACACACACACACGAAGCTAATTGGGCTCGACTTCCTGAACGCAATAGCGGCGACACGGCGTGATCTCGGACGTATATATATATACGACAGTCGAGCGGACAGAGAGTGAGAGAGAGAGGGAGGTGCTTTCTCTCTGTCGCCGGAACACGCCCGAGATTTGTCTTTGGACGGGCGGGCGCGAACTTTGGACGTTATCGAGTTAGCAGTGTAGTCACGTAGTGGTGTGTGCCGGCAAGCGTGCGCGTGACGAGTTCATTGCCAGAGCGCGCCAAAGACACCGAGAGTACGAAGAAGCAAAGCCCCTATACATGCATGAGCTGCTGTAATAAAGGCTGATGCTTCAAACTTTGTAAATCAATAGACAGTCAACATGCGGCTTTGATATACCAGCCTTGCTCCTCTGTCTATACGGCAAATTTTATTTGCAGGCCAGTTTTGTTGATTCGGTTAGCTCGCGCCATACCGCTGTGCGAGTTACGTTCGCCGGCAAAACTTTCTCATTCGATTGTCTTACTTTTTCCAAATTCTTTTGGACTAATATTGCTCTTGATTGTTGGTATATTACTTGGATTAGCACTTCGGAATGGAAAAAAAAAATCCAGCTATTTGTATGATATTCTTTTTTTTTTTATTTCGTTAGAATTAACTTTTTTTTTCTTCGAGCGGAATTGTGTTATCTACTCTGGGAAATGACTTTGTGATTTCGGGAAGATTCTTTCTCTATTGTTTGTTTAGAAGAAAAAGACGATCCCATCGAGAACAATATATAGATGAGATCGTTCATAGAGAAGGGCTCATTTTATTTGTAACTTGTTCTATGTTTTTTTTACGAATGCCAGGTCGTGATAGAAATTTTGATGGATCAGTACGTTGGTTTGATTTATGACTTGAAAAACTATGTTTTTCGTAATCACAGAACTTACAAAAATGAAGTATATTACTGACAACAGTTTTTCCTTGCATGATGGATTGGCTGCATTACGGCTTCGGAGTATTCACGCATTTTCTTTTTATGGATAATCCATATTCTGACAAATAAAAGTAGTTTGCTCTCATCTAGAAATATTATTTTCTTCAGTTCTATAATTACATTGATGAATTGTCAAAATACGAATACCCCCCCCGTCACCAAATGTTCTGAAGCACACAAATTTCTAGGTCGTAAACCAAATTTTCATCGGCGCGCGCACACACGCAGAAAGGTATCCGGGTATGGAAAAAGCATTAAGAGAGCCCCTAGCGAGTTTTTTCTTTTAATGGTTTTCGCGTCAATCCATTTGTCTGTGAGCGTGCCTTCTTGGCTTTTTCCGCTACTCGATATACACGGGAGGAGCTTTAGCGGCAGCCTTAACGCGGATAAGATATCGCGCAAAACCTCGGGAAGATAAAAAAAACGCGGCGAAGCATTATTCTCAGAATCTCTCGAGATAACTGCTCTAGCTTTATATGCTCTCTCTCTTTCTCTTCTTCTTCGGTGGTACAATAACCGGCCCATTTGACAAATGCTCGTGACACTCGGAATATTTACATAATATTTTATTTATTTATTTATGTACACATACGCATACTTAGCATTTAGTATATTTGCGAAACTCTCGTTGAAAGTATGCATTCGAATAATATTTGAATATGTACTTTCATTCGCGATATTCTGAATTTTATATGCTTTCACGGAATGCAAATATTTAAGTTAATTATCATCGAATTTTATTGTTTAAAAAGAAAAACAAATATGTTGTGAAAATGTCGAAAATGTTTATTTACAGGCGCCGAGCAACACTTTTCATACACGTTTCAAGCACGAGAATATAGTTGTACGAAATCATAATTTCAAATAAATGGCGCGCAGAGGTATGCGTGTGTCGTAAAACTGACGCGAGAGTCGAGCGAACGCGATTTCATCAAAGTTATACAGCTGGGGCTCGCGGAATGAAGGGCGTAATTTATGTTCCACTTTAATTAAAAATATGAAAACCCCATTTAATGTCTTTAAACGCGTCGACGTAATTGAAGGTCTTTTATTATATCGACCTCGAGAGCTCTGCACCGAAGCTTATCTCGGGCAATCAGCTCGCGTGTCCCTTGAGGGCCCACCACCACCACCACCACTACCACCGTCGTCGTCGCCGTCGTCGTCCTAGACACGATTACGTTTCGCTTCGTCACTGTTCTTCTGCACACCTCCTTTGGAATATCGCCTCCTTGTACGTATATATAAAAAGCATCGCGGGCGAAGCTCAAGCTTTCGCAAATAACGAAGTGACACTATAAGTGCACCCCTTTTCTCCCCTTCTTTTTTTTCCTTTTTGCTTTATGGACGCCAGCTTTTGCCTCGCGCCTCTCACTGAGACATTATTTATGAAACCGAGCTAATTACATTATCGCCCACCTCTCCCTCTCCTTTTTTATAATCTTTTTCGTCACTCGCTTTTTATTTATTTTTTTTTGTCCTTTCGCTAAAAATGTTCACGCCGCGATATATTATACATTGAATTTTTAATGAATGTCGACGAGGAATATAATAACTATATGCTGAAAATTTCTGCGCAGCACGGCTATGTGCGTTCTTTTAATCGGATTTTATGCGCGAGTCGATTGACGGTGAAAAAAAAATTCTCGACTGATATTTTTGCGAGCAAATATAAATTGCGATTGAAATCGTTCGTTTGAATTCGCGCTCATCTGAATAACGAGCATAAATGTTAACTTTCTACGCTGTGCAAACTAGGTTTGCCGTAATTTCGTATAACCACGTAGTCGAAAGTTCAACCATCGGTTCAACCCTCGGCTATAATTTTATAATATACGTAACTGTGTCGACGATTTTGATTTGCTTTTGAAAAAAAAAACGTGAATACGGAGAGAAAGTAGATGGACCGCGTTAATATAGCTTTCATATCTGAGTGCACGCAAGAATATCAACAACAACGCATTTCGTTTTTATGTTGATTACACTGATGCATCTTAGAGGGTAGCACTCCAATTTTGAAACAGCGAGTATACAGAGAGAGAGAGAGAGAGAGAGAAAGAGACTCACAGATGTTTCCATCAACCGTTGGCAAACAAGTTGCCTTTTTCTTTGATATGAGCAGATCTTCAAAAAGTCGCGTACATCGAAGCAGCTGATTAAATTCTTTCCACCCTCGTAGACGACTGTCGTACACAAGAAACTTTTCATCAGCGAAGAGCTTCCTTTTCAATAACACATACTTTCTTAAATGACATTTCCTTCCAAAAAAAAATGGAAAAATGATCTGAAATCCACGAAAATATAGTTTTCCGGTGTAAGTGAGCACGTTCGGTAGAAAAAAATATACATGAACACATTTGAAAATGCACAAGGCAAATAATTATCAAGTTTTTATCCCGGAAGAGGACGGATGCCGCAAAATCGCAAGTCGCCAACTACTAGTTAGAGAGAGGAAGAGAGAGAGATAGAGAGAGAGAGAGAGAGAGAGAGGGAGAGAGACCAGAAGCCGTCGAGTAGAGCGGACGGTGCTTGGTAACTTTGCTCATAATCCAATTTAATCGGCCACGGAACTACAGAACAGTGAGAGAGAGAGAGAGAGAGAGAGAGAGAGAGAGAGAGAGAGAGAGAGAGAATGTGTTCAGCAGCAGCAGCGATATCGGCAAACAACACGTGCGGGCGTGTGACCCATTACCCCAACTGTACTTCGTCGCCCTCCGCGATCGCCTTGTTTCCAAGTGATTTTGCGCCACTCAACGTCGGAGAGAGAAATGCCTGTGGTTCGCGCCCCCTTTAACCGACGTCTCAATATCCTCTTGTAATAGATGGCCCGGAGCTTTCGCCCGCGTCAAAGTCGGCAGCGCGTGTTGCGAATTGATTTTCCAAATGGTTTTCAACGTACACTATATACGTATATAGCATTTCGGACCGCGGCTCGCGTCAAAGTGTGACGAAAATTCCAATAAAAATATTCAGACGACGTGACGTTTCGACGGGCATGCAAAATTTTCTCTGTAGATGCAGCAAATCCATTTGATTGACGGCTCGAGTTTTTTTTATCAAACGCACGAGAGATATATGTCGATGCAACATTTTTCGCACTCATTCTCACATCTCGATCGTAATATTTGACAAAGCGTTCGTTGCGTGTATAAGCTTGAAAAAACAAGCGAGGATTATGCACATTACATTGAAGCGAGAAAACTCGCGAAGTAAGTTTACTTAAGCTCTCCGTATAAGACTCGTGGTCTCGAGGCTGGTCAGCACGTCGACGATTTATTTACGTATGTATAGAACACACACCAGACGAAAGAGAGTATGGGAGAGAGAAACCAACGATGGCTTGTGGGAAAATCCAGTTTTACGTGCTTTAAGCGTCTATTTGCAAACGCTTATACTCCGGAGATGAAATCTCATCCCTAGGCCATTAGATTTGAATACTCGCGATTTAAAAATTCGAAGACGCTGTGCTTTTCGCGAACGAGACGTTATAAGAAAATGAAGAGTTAACTGAAACAAGTGAACAAAAGGCAATGAAAGTTCTATACGTAGAAGCAATTAAGGATTTCTTTTTTTTTTTTTTTGAAACTGTGTCGTGCAATTAATCACTGGCGAAGTCTAATTAACCTGGGTATATACAAAAGTGAAACTTGGCCATTCATTGTCCCTTAATCTGCGAAATCATTCACTGACAATGCCACCGTTGATTAAATACACTGGAACTTGATTCACGCGAATAATCATCCAAGCAGTACTAACACAACACAAAGAAAGTTTTGACATTCGCTAGAAAGACAAGCAATAAATAATCGCACGTTAAATCCGTAGAATTATATATAGATATATAGAACGTTGGAGGCTCGAAGAAAAGCACATTCAACGGTGTGCGCGCCGCGGGAAGTTTGGGCAATTAATAACGCAAGCAGCGACGTTTGCGCGCGCGGCCTCGAGCTCGTTCGCTACTCTCTCCCTCTCTCTCTTACTGGGTGAAACGTTATCTCGCGCTCAAGTCGTCGTATCTATAGTATGCGCTACGCTGTCGGTCATCACGTGCAACTTAACACTCGGGGGCTTATCAAACGTTAAGGTCGCGCATTAATTGCACGAGGGGCAAATCTCAACGACGACGAGTGGAAAGCCGCTATCGGCCATTGCGACTAGTCGCAGCCGCCGGATTACCGTACGACGAGGGGCGATTATTTGTGTGAGGGTGTATGTGTGTGTGTGTGTGCGTGACGAAGCTCAAGCTCCCTTATCGCTCGCGTCGCCGCCTGCCTCCGGTTTTATACTACGCTGCGAACTTCAAGGTTTTCCCATATCCTCTATAAGCCATCGCTAAATTTATTGCAGTCAAAAGTTTATTGAAGCTTATTCGAAAGTGACTGTGTTTTTTTTCTTTTCTTCTTCGGCGACGTGCTTTTATCTTGATGTACGGATATTCATTATTATTCCAAAGCGGCGGAATGTTCCTCTTCCATGGCAGACTCTCGCTTGTACTCACTTATTTTTTTTTTTTCGCTGTTATAAGGTGAAGTACGGCCTGCGGTGGTTTTTCTCTCCTAATATGGCTGCCGCCGCGGCACACCAAGCCAGCTTATGAAAGAACTTTGCTTAAAGTTACTTCTTTGATACTTTATGCACCACTTTATCACGGTATTTGAATATCCAAATGCTTTGCTTTTAACTTTAAGCCGTATTGAAAAACTTCGGTTACTCCCTCGGCGCGCGCCCGAGGATAAAAAAAAAATTTCTCTCTCCCTCTCCTTTTCTGCCATAAATTAACCGGATGAGCATCAAGATTATGTGTACAAGAGGCTCTTTTGATTATCGCTAATTCTCGCGGAAACAATCCACTTTGGCCTATAATGTAACTTTTTTTTTAGTCTTTTACTTTCTATAACTAGATGTTTCGAAACTTTCAGGGAGCGTAACGTCTCTTCTTATACTTTATTCGCGATGAAAGTTTAATCAAGTTGGGGAAAATTTTCGACGCGGCTCAGTTTTACGCGCGAACATGTGTGAGCGTGTGTGTCTGCGCGTGAAAATGTAAGACACAAGTTGTAAATTTTCAATAAGCTTGATGAACTCGGTATAATACGATACTTCAAATACTGTTAGATGGGAGGGCAGAAATATGAATCCGCGTGCAAAAATAAAATTCATCCCGAAAAATTCATCCTCGAGATATACGTTGTTTCGACTGAAACAAAAAGTGTACGCAAAAAATCGGATTTTCGGTCTTTCGTAAACATATCGATGTCAATACCGCGTACCGTGTACGTGTTGGATTCATTTTCATTCTCTGACTCTCTTTTTATTTCAGTAAAAAGCCTGAAATAGATCTCTCAGTTTCGTTACTTTTTCATTTCTCTTGCAACGTTTCTAATAAAAGTTTTTTCGTTTCCATTAGTTCCGATTTCACCATTTCACTCTCGGTGTAACTTTGCGGAAAAGTAAATCTACCTTGATCAACTTTTCTCTCCAGCCATTTTTTTACGCCCTCAGAAAGCTATAAAAGACTTATTAAAATCATCATTAGTTTGGATTTTGTACTTTTGTGATTTTTCATTGGAAAACTAAAAATGCTTTGACAGAATTCACAGAAAAAGCATTTAAAAAATGGAACAAAAAGATTCTTGTGCTCGAGCCATATATAAAGTATAAAATTTTGATTCATCGCATAAATTGAAAAATATTCCTCGTAGGAAGGAATAACATTGTGAGGTACGCATGCATTATGAGTGGGGTCTATAAACATCATTACACTGCTTAAAAATTAAAGAAATTATACACGCTCGACCCAGTTTTCTTCTCGAGCAGTATAAATACGATCTCGTTTATTTGAATGGATATTCAATGGAAATTTTTTAAAACGTTCCTAAGTGGGTACTCCGCGTACGCATTGAATGTAATAAGCCTCGAGTGATTTATACTCAACGCAATATCAAAACTTCACGAACTCATGCTAAATCAAGTGTGAGAGGATAGACGTATTATCGATTACCTTGGATAATGAGCTACCAAGAGAGATAGTTAACTTCGGCTCGGAAAGTCAGTAGGTTAGAGAACTAAATGTTTCGCAACAGCAAGCAATTACAGCGTAGGGTAAACACAATGCAGTGTCAAGTTCTCGCTTTCAGCAAGAGCCGCTCACAGTCGCTAAAGACAACAACAGTAGTAGTAGTAGCAGCAGCAGCAGCAGTAGCAGCAAGTTGCGTTACATCATTACAGTGTGCTCAAGCGCCTCAAACGCACAGGGCGTCACGAGCCCGCTGCAACCGCAGCGCATGTTGCCACACTCAAGCCTTTGGGATGCCAAAGTTAAAGGGGGTCGGCGACGAAACCCTTCAAAACCGTGTGCGTACGTGCGTGCATGCGCCGGCGCGAGTACTCCAATTAAAACATTGTCTCGAGTACTGTGCACTTGCTGCGCACCGAGGATGCATAGTACAGAGAGCGAACGTGCCGATCTGTGGGTATATATACACAGGCTCAACGTATGGGCGGCACCTCTTCTTCTACCCCAGCTACTCCGTTGTGAGTTCGCCTGTTTTGACGCGACGGCGAGAGTGTAAGTGACGAGCACTCCCACCCTACTCTCCCCTTCTGGTTTTGTTTGTCGGGATTTTCGGCGCGCGCGAGAAGGCCTTTGCCGTAATTAGGCTAATGGTCGTGCTAAATAAAAAAGAGTGCAGAGCCTAAAAGTACGCGTAGACGATGGGAAAAAAAATTCAATAACAACTCTACTCGATAGTCGCTGAGTTATACGTACACGATAATAATGGTTGATCGTAAAATTAAACACACAAAGCTCGATAATTAATATCGCAGTATTATAATTGATCGCTCATATTGCAATATTAGCGAATCGCAGTCGACTGGATTGGCTGCTCATTTAATTGATGCTGACGATAATTCTAATATTTTGCTTGTCATTAAAGAATTAATCGGAAATTTTATTAATAATACTACATACGACTGTGCGATATCCAATATGTTAATGAATAAGTTGATACAGCCTTTCTATTTTGGTGTCGAGCGACTGGCAAGGCAAAATCTGTCTCTGCAAGCAGAGTTCGAACAGCGCTTATAATTATATCGACGTGACAATAATATACAACAAGTATGATAACCACAAAAAAGAGGTCACATTCCGTTGAACATCCCAAAACAATTTTACTGATTGGTCGACGAAATTGCGCCGACCACGACCATTAGGTTTAAGTACAGCTTTACTCGCCAGTTGACCGCATGAAATTTGCAAACTCCATCGGCGAAACGCGAGCGCGGATGCGGCCGCGCGTCGTAATTATTCGACGCGAAACCGGGTAAATCCCCCCCCCCCCCCCCCCCGTGTGTGTGTATCTGTATGTGAGCGAGTCCGCGTGTTAAAAGTTATTCTTTCTCTCTTCCTTTTTTCTGCGTTCGCCACTCTCTATAGCTATTCTATTTTTTTTTTCCATACCGGTAACGGCCACTTGCGCACTCGATTATACTCTGAGCAAATATTCCAACCGCAACGGACACAACCTTCGGATGAGTTCAACCGCGAGTATGCGGGTGAGTCATTTTTTTTTTCATCTTTATTCGGAAAGTTTTTTCATTAGGAAAACATGACAAAGCTTCTGCGTCGTCGTGCGATTATAAAAGCGTTGAGAAGTTTTCCCACGACTGTGCGTGCTAACCTACTTCTCAATCAGTGGCGAATCGAGGGGGAACTTGCTCGCTCACTCTCGAACTTCTCTTCTTTTTTTTTCCTCGTCGCTCTCGACGGAGAGAACAGAACGCTATATTTCAATGCGACGCACTTTTAAAAGCTGCCATTTAAAAAGTTTTCATAATTCAACGAAAACGAAAGAGAGAGAGAGAGAGAGAGAGAGAGAGAGAAAGCTATCACTCGAGAGAAAAATGAGTTATTCTTTTCACGACAACTGGATTATATTCGCGTTCCGGGCTTTTAAATTTTAACGGGAAAGCTAAGAGATTGCAACAAATGAATGGAATAATAAAATTGAAACTGAATTCGGATAATACATCACGATTTCGAAGAACTGTCGAAAACAGTACGGTTACATGTACATAACACAGTGAATAGCGTAACATTTCAGCTTCGACGCACAAAAAAGTTTCAATCACAAGTTTTCGAGCAACGGCGGCGGCAGTTTCCATGTATCTAAAGTAGTCTCCTAAGAGGGAGAGAGAGAGAAAGACAAGAGCGAGCGCATTGTCGATCGATTTGCTTCGGCAATTCAATTTGTTTTGCAGCCCGTAGAAAATTCTTTGTCATTTTGAATGCCAGTGGCGCGTCGCGTGCGCTGCTGTATGGTAAATGCACCTCTTCAATCTCTATTCGGAAGTTCGACAAACATCATTACATTTTCAATCGAGGAATGCTGTACTGCGAATAACGTGACCATGCATGCGTGGATTTCAACAGATTTATTTTCAAAACTTTTATGAGCGAAAATTCTTACACTCCAGTGCAGATATTCAATAAGCTTGCAAAACCTTGATGTGTGCGAATGTAATAAGCTTGCAAAGCTCTTATTCGTGTCAGTAAATAAAGGCTTTGTGAGCTTATTTTTTTTTTTTAGCGATTGCGAAAAAAAATTTGACTCTATGTTTACATAGTAGATTTACTTATGTTCCTGAAGAGGGATCGTTTTGCGATCCGAAACGTCGTTCAATAAAGAAAGTTAAATTGTGCTCCAAAAAGGATATGAAGAGTTTATTCTCGCTTATTCACCCTCATACCTATTTGTGAGCTTATTAAAAATATGTGAATCTGAGAATTGACATATTATTCCACGAGGAACAAATGCTTGATTAAATTAAAAAAATATATGCAGTCTATATAACAAAAGCTTTTGAAGCTGGTCAACCGTCATATGAAAATTAGTCGAATTTGAAGCACACACGAACAACAGAGGAAGTTCTTGGAAAAATTCGATATCACGCATTAACCTGCAATTAAATGAAGAATTCTCGAAATCCAAACAAGCAGCAGCAGCAGCAGTGGTAGCGAGGGAAGCGATATACCATGAGATAACAGAAAATCGATAATCGGCTAGTTTGCAGCCAAGCAGCGTGAAACCGTCGTAATTCCCCAGGACTATAATGCCATAGCCTCGGCTCCGCGGTAGAATATCGCTCTAGCAGCTCGTTAAAAGAAAGGCCGGCAGTTGCCGAAGAAATACACGCGTACATGCGCATTATACAGCAGCAAAGACAAGCGACGAGCCCGGCAAACTTTATCATCGGAAAGCGTTATATGAGCCAATTTAGCAGCGTGTGCATGCCGATAATAATGCCGGCTCCGCGGCCGTTACAACTGTACGCTTTGTCTAGTTGGCGCAGCGCGGTAGGAGGAGGAGGAGGCGTATGTCCGCTCGTAAATCGCCAAGTCCCTCGAGAATAGAGAGCTCGTACGCTAGTTGCTCGTTGCGGCACGTCGCGCAAGCTCCAAAACTTACTGGCCCCGAGCGCGCAAACTTTCGCGAATTAGATTCCTTCGCGTGCGCGCTGCGCTTTCGTTTAGTGTGTTCGACAAACGGAAAGAGAGAGAAAGAGAGAGAGAGAGAGAGAAACAGAGAAAAAAGAAAACACCGAAAGACGCTCGCTCGGCAAGCTGCCACTCCTACTACTTTTTCAATCCACAATCGTGGTAATTACTCAAACTTCTTCTCACGAATTGTGCACGTGATTCTGCTCGCCAACTCTGCCTGAGGCTAGAAACAGTGACTGGCGTTACGAAATATTAACGCTATCTGGCTAATTCCCAGCTATTTCAACATGGTCATATCGACCACTCAACTGATTTCGTTCAAACTTGGTAGGCTTATTCTATATGTAACAGTAAACATTTGTACCAATTTTTAGGCCAAAATATTTATTAGTTCAAAAGTTATT